>CAUYON010065438.1:0-14440 GCA_963573935.1 Arctocebus calabarensis
TGCAGCCGTCATTGTTGTTTGGCAGGCCCGGGCTGGATTCGAACCCGCCAGCTCAGGTGTATGTGGCTGGCGCCTTAGCCCGTTGAGCCACAGGTGCCAAGCCTCACTTGAATTTCAAAAAGCTATTTTGCCTTCATTTGCTTCTGTCTTTTTGACGTCTTGTTCATGCGTACATGGGTGTTGCCCTCTGTGTTGGTGGGAGTAGGCAAAAGACCTCACCGGAGCTCCCAGAGAGTTTTCTCTGCCATTGCCTTGCTCCATCATCTCCAATCTCACCAACCAATCATTGTTTTTCCCTGATTACCCCGAAAGGGTGGGCTATATACCCTCGGGCAGATATATCCACATCTGATAGAAAAAAAAAAAATGAATAGGTACAGACACCAGGGAGATACATAATTCCAAGCCATTAGCAGATAAATGCAAGCTGTTGGTACATTTCCTGTAATATTCATCAGGACTCTTGTTGAAAAATCCCAAAAATCCCAACTTGATTTAGTTTGAGCCCATAGGCAATTTCCTGGATGATAGACTCAGAAAGTCCAAGGAGATGTGGGAATGCTAGAATCATGGACAATTTATTCAGGACTAGGTTTTCTTTCTTTAATTCATCTTGGCTTCATCCATAGGCACGGGTTGTTTTTGTTGTGGCCCCCGAATGACAAGGCTGAAACCAGGCAGCCCCTCCTCCTTCACAAGGAAGGAAGGTTTCTCTCTGCCAATAGTCCTAACAAAGTCTCAAAGGACTATCTACTTGGTTCCTATTGATTTTGAAAGATTCTCCAAAATTAATCACTGTGCACAGGAGATGCCACATTTTGATTGTCCAGGCTGGGGGACATATTTAGCCCTGAATGTGCAGAAGAGTCCCTGTCCACCAAACACGTGGATTAGGATGGGGCCAAAACTAGAGTGTGTAGGTGTGGGCAGTAACAATGGGAGAACAAGATGCATTTTGGTTCAAAAAAAGAAATGGATATTGGTCAAGGCCCAAGTGATACCTGTCAATTAGAGGTTTAATCTTTAAGAGAAGCATCTGGAGATATCAGCAGAGCTTGACTAGAAAGGACTTGGGATGCTTTTTCTGGAACTTTGGGCTTTCTGGCATTGTAGCCTGTACAATTACTGGAGGTGGTAGGGGTGGGAAGAGCAAACTGTTGTGAATGGGAGCGGGGGTGGTTGGGGAATGTGGGGCGTGGGGGGGGTGGAGGGGTGGGAGGTGTGGGTGAGTAGGGGGTGGGGGGGGACCCTGGAATGAGAGCAGGAGAGCGCTGGGCATTCATCAGGGCATGGGTGCTGGAACATCTTTATTTTCAGTTTTCATTTTTCAAAGGGCACTAGTGCAAAATGGACTGTGAAGCTTCATATTTTCTCCCATAATACAGAGGGTCAGTGGGTGTGGTGGCTCACGTCTGTAATCTCAGCACTTGGGAGGCCAAGGCGGGTGGATTACCTGAGCTCATAGGTTTGAGACCAGACTGAGCCAGAGAGAGACCTCTCTAAAAAAAAAAAACAGCTAGGTGTTGTGGTGGGCGCCTGTAATTCCAGCTACTGGAGAGGCTGAGGCAAGAGAATTGCTTAAGCTCAAGAGTTTGAGGTTGCTGTGAGCTGTGATGCCACAACATTGTACTGTGGGTAACAATGTTAGACTCTGTTTCCAAAAAAAAAAAAAAAAAAAAAATATATATATATATATATATATACACACAGAGAGTCAAATTAGTCTACAAAAATGGTCAAATTTTTAGTTGCCATCATTTGTGAAGGGTAGTTGGGGCTCCCTACCACACAGGCTATTCCACGGGTTTGTGAAAACAGGAAATACAGCATGAGCATGCCTAATGCCCAACACTTGGAAGAGTTAAATGTTTCCAGAAAAGGGAGACACGTGTTTCTTTTTTCACCAGCATTTCTCACCTGTACACTGACAAACGGTAACCATATGTTAAATGAGATGCATGCCAGGGTCCCTGAATCTTGGTATTGGTGTCTACTACATCAACAGAGAGATCTGTGGGTTCTAGAAAAGAAAAGCTCATATTCAAAGTCACTTTGCTGTGTACATAATGCATGTACTATTTGGAATCATTCATAATCTGACTGTAAGAATTTTTAGAAGTACACATCCTTTTTTGAAGTATCTGTCCTTAATCTAAGCAAAAAAAAAGAAGATTTTTCTTTTTTTTAAGGCTAACGGCATGAAAAGACAAAATGCTGACATTCTTGCAGCGTTTTCCCAAGAGATTCAAACATTGTTTTAGGGCTCAACTTCAGAGACCCACACATTTTGGAGAGTTCACTGTTGCGTAGGTTGAAAATGTAATTAATTTAATTATCAGTGTCAGATAAAACTCACAGAGGTTGGCAATCTGGGCCAATCAGGGCCACTCTGGTCCAAGTGGACCCATGGCAGTGAGGACAGTGAAAGTGGCCACGGAATAGTTACGCTGGAAGATGTGGCTTTGACTCTTTGCAAAAGAAGTTCTTTGCTGTAAGTTGTCCTTGAACATTTATCAGGGAGAAATTATAGTAGAGGTTCTGATTATAAAGAATGTTGGAAGATTTATGTGCCAATTCTCAGATTTATTTTGATAAATTATACTGTATCAATACGTAAAAATCTAATAAATATAACTCTTTAAAGAGGGGGCTGCTCTAATTTTACTGTTTCAGAGAAGAGGTTTGGCAAAAAGTCAGAATGTGCATTAAAAACACACTTTCAAGAAGTCTAATAAATAAAGTCTTTGAAATATGGTTTCCTGGTGAAAGGCATTTTAAATCATTTTGATAAAGAATCTAAATTAGACCTTTAAATAAGAAAGGCAAGTTCCCTTAACTTATTATTTATAGATAGCTTGAAAATAAAATCTACGCAAACTGATTTCTTCTTCCATTCTTTACAAGGCAAATGCATTGTCAAGTTTGAACAGCACGTGTGGTTAGCTAGAGAATGCTCCCATTAAAAAAGGGAGGTTATCAGCACGTGCTGGGTGCTGTGTATGCACTGTCTTGTTTTGGCCTGGGTGAAGAAGTTAAGCGAGAAGGCCCTGGGTCTAGAATTCCTGCCACAGGAGAGCTGTGCGACCTCGAGAAAATTACTCGACCTCTCTGTGCCTTAGCATCCTCATCTATAAATGAGGCCAATCATACATAGTACCTAACTAATGTGGCTATCAGAGAGTTAGTTGACTTTGGACACATGAAGCGATTACCTTTGTGCCTGGTACATAGAAAATATCAATACATGCTAACTCATATCATATGATCGTCCTCATTTATAGACTCAGCTGACTAACAGATTTTCCCCTAATTGGCAAACTGATTAGAGCAGGGATTTTCAACTGGTGTGCCACAGTGTGCATGATCTTAGGTGTGCCGTGAAAATTTTAAAGATCATTAATTAATTTAGTTTTGAAAGTTCAAAGCACAGTAAGTATATTCTCTTCTCTACTCTTTTTTTTTTTTTATTGTTGGGGATTCATTGAGTGTACAAGAAACCAGGTTGCACTGATTGCATTTGTTGGGTAAAGTCCCTCTTACAATCGTGTTTTGCCCCCAAAAGGTGTGGCACACACCAAGACCCCACCAGCCTCACTCCTTCCCTCTCTCTGCTCTTCTTTTCCCCACCCCTCCCTCATTCTTTCTCTCTCTGCTCATCCCTTCCCTCACCCCCACCGTTTCATTAATTGTCCTCATATCAAAAATAGAGTACATAGGATTCATGCTTCTCCATTCTTGTGATGCTTTCCTAAGAATAATGTGTTCCACTTCCATCCAGGCTAATACAAAGGCTGTAAAGTCTCCATTTTTTTTAATGGCTGAATAGTATTCCATAGTGTGCATGTACCACAGTTTGTTCTCTACTCTTTTTTTGATCAACATAATCTAGGTGTGCCACAAAAGTTTAACTCTTGGTTCAAGTGTATCATGAGATAAAAAGGTTAAAAACACTGGGTTACAGATAGTACCTGGATTCAAACTTTGTCTGGGATTCTATTCACATCGGTGCATGTTTTGAGCAATGCTCTTCACAGCCTTCATCTCACGTCAGGCAATGTTTTCATTCATCCACTCTCTCATCAGATGTGTGTGTGTGTGTGTGTGTGTGTGTATTCATGTATGTAATACATATATTTGTACTGCATACTATGATACAGCATATTATATGGTAAAATGTATTTTATATTATGGGCCATGTATTATATTACATACAACATCTAACACCTGTTACATAATATAGTCACCATATGCTGTGTCACAATATACAGAGGGTGCCAAAATGTATACACATTTTAAGAAAGGAAATTTGTAATATTTAAGTCATGTTTGATTTCTGCAATTACCAGAGGTGCTCAACGTGATTTGTATTCCTCTTTTGTTATCAGTCTACATTGAAAATTACAATTGGAATACATTTTTTCCTTCCTTCAAATGTGTATACATTTTGGGGCACCCTCTGTGTATTATGTATAGTATATCGACTATGTAGGACATGATAGTCACACACGTAGACACGTGCATAGACATATTGAGTACTTACTTTACGCCACGCACGGGGGATAAAATGTAGCAAGAAGATCCTTTCCTATGCTGAACCTACAAGAAAAAAGGGAAAGCAAATAAACTGTGTGAACCATTAGGATCAAGAGAAAAGCAGGTTACAAATAAGATGCAAAAAAGATGTTGGAGCAGAGCAGTTACTTGCTGGGAGAGGAACAGAGGTTGGCAATCTAGTTATTTCTATTGGACTCTATTTGCTAAAGTAGAATCTCAATGTATAAGAATTCCCCATTCCCCAAATATTTGGGATAATTGAGCTATCACTGGAACAACCACAAACATCAGGAATGATCAAGATATTGCTCGCGACCGCTCATGTTGATTGCATGCAGCCTGGTAAAATAGGAGGAACAGGTGCCATGGAGAGCCATTCCTGAGTTACAGTCCTGTCTCTGCCTTTAACAGCAGGGTGAGTTAAAGCTGACATTTAAATGACATTTAAGTAATCAGAAACTTAGTTACCACTACTATCTCCTCAAAAGAAGGACAATGCTTCTCATAGAAGTTGGGTTTATTTAATCCCCTCCGCCTTTCCCCCTTCATGTCCAGAGTTCTCTTGTCCCTGGCAGGTGCACAGGTGGAGATGTCTGGCACACCACATCAGGGTCCCAATCCTTGATGTCACTGAGCAACATGCCAATATTGTGAACCATCTTGGTGACTTTCTGTTCTTTCTGTAGATTCTCCATGAAATGGCTAAACCTTAGGTGGGATAGAAAAACACACAGGGATGTTTAGACTGTGCTGTTGGTTATCAGATGTTCATCTGTTCTGCCTTCCTTGAAGTCTATGTGGTTGTGTCTACTCTGACTTCTCCTAGGACAGCAGAATTTGGGGACCTCTCCTAGGACAGCCACTTCATTGGCTAGTTGGGGATCGGCCTGTTCTTCCTTTTGTGTATGCAAGTCAGCTCAGAATTCCCTGTCTAACCTCCTAGCTCTGCTTCTCTCTTTAGAAAATAACACACCAATTAATGATTGGTAGAGTTTGGAGGATGTTGCGCCAAATGGATAGAGTTTAATTTCGACCTTAGTGGCCCCACAAGTGTTAACTGGAGAGGCGCTGAACTCTTAAACTCTCTGAGGGGAGCCATGTGAACTATCACATTCCTTTTCCCTATCTAGAATCTGAGAAGCTTCTTGCTGGAGAACTTTTCCAGCAACTGAGCCCATTGCTTTCCATGGCTGGATTGCCAAAGTGTCAGGAAAGAAACGGGTTGTGAATTCATAAATACTTGTAATGTAGACACTCCTCCTGCGTGCACAGCCACACATATTTAACAGGAAATGTATTTGTTAGGCTCTGTTGGAAACTATTTAAAAATCAAATTTTATTTACAAAATTGATGTATAGTATCACTGAAACTCAGATGCAATGTTTGTGGTATGCAAACTTAACAGCAGAATACACCAAGGAAAATGACTTCTCCATCCCTTTAGACGTTTCCAGGCAGGTGTCACTTTTTCTATTAAGGTAATCCTCATTTGTGCATATCTTCAGCACCTCAAGAAACAAACCTGCATTCTCGATGAATAAATTGGGGTCCTCTGCAAGAGAAAAGACACACAGTAAGGCAGTTAAATGTCAGGACACATCACGTTCAAAAGCCCATCTGAAATTAACGGATGCTCTGAGATTTGACATTCTTAACTTCATCGCTACCTGGTAATTGTTAATTAGATTAATTACTGTCCAGTATGCTGAGCTAGAAACTTCATTTTCATGCATTAAGGTGTGAGGTCAGCTGCTTTGCCTGCCTGGGACTGACCTTGGGATTTCAGAAGCAGCTGTGGGAAGAAGCCTAGCCGTTAAGATTTCGGCAGCCCTGGCAAGAAAAAAAGGAAAATAATGTCTCAAAAGCCTTCGAATGTCTGTGCTTCCTTGACCAACCCACTTGTCGATTAAATTAAAGCCTTCCTCCCAGATCAGTTTTCCAATCTTCAGACGCGTCTCAATAAACTGTTGGAGATCTTGGCCCTTCTAAGAAATGAATCATATTTGCTCTGCTGTATTTGATTGCTGTTGACTACTAATTCACCCTGTATTGATCTCAAGTCCATATTTCTTACTGTTGCGATGGGAATTATCTCATGCTATTAAAATGCTGCCAAGTTTCAGAAGCCCCTACAATTGTTATAGTCAGGGCCAAGTTCATCCTCCTGAAGCATGGAATGATTAGGCAGTTAGATATGACTTTTTTGCTCCTGATTTTTTTGTACCTTCTTTGGTATACGGGGAAAGAGACTCTCTTTTGGGTGGAGGGAGAGGAAACATGGTGCTTAAGTAGGAGAGAAAACAGGTTTAGAAGGAGATGACATCTCTGTAGAGAAGCTTGTTAATTTGCCTTATTCTTTTCTCGGGTCCTGGAAACTCCAAAAAGAATCCTACTAAAGAGGCTCCTTTGTTCAGAGATATGGTTTCTTACTTTGTTTGAGATGGAGATAATACAGAAAGGGGACACCTGAATATGTATTTTCTGAATTATAAATATAACACACATTCATTATAGAGAAGGGAGGTACCTTAGAGGAACATCAATAATAAAACTGATCCTCAGCCCTACCCCTGAGGGGTGGCTAAATTCTTATTTTAGAAAAAATTGCGTATAATATTCAAGAGCATAGACTCTGGCTCTAGATTCTTGAATGCGATTTAGGCACCACTATTTGCCAGCTGTGCAACCCTGGGCATTTTGCTCCTCTGTTGCATGGAGATATTAGTAATAACTGTAAAGGGGCGTGTGAGGAACAGTAAGATGGGCCCCGTAGACAATGTACCCTGGTGCCTAGCACATAATACGCATTTGATATCTGCAGCTAATACTGTTGGAGTTTTTCGTGCCAGGATTTTCTCCCTCCATGAACAGATGCGTAAATGCATATGTATGGCTGAGGTTTTCCAATGCAGGGCACTACATCAAAAAAAAGTCCATCAGATATTTTATTCTCCTTCGTATATGGAGCACCTGAATTTAATGTACTTGTTGTATTGAATCATCAACTTTATTTTATTGAATCATAGTAATTTATATTATTGCATAAATCATAAGTCTGAATAGGAAATGAAGGTCCATTTTATCCCCAGGCAGCTGAGAGAGAGAGTGATTCGAGTTACAGCTCTTGGAAATGGAGCCAGATGCCTTACGGGATGGTAGAGGGGCGAGTTGGCCCAGGCATGAGATTATTATTAGGAAGGGAAATGAAAGCTAACCTTACCTGTTACCTTTCCCAGCAAGACAGTTGTAGAGACAAAGAAAGGCAAGTGTGGAAAGAGCTCCCAGGCCGGCTCCCCACCACCTGAACGTTAACAGAGGTCTTATTGAAAGCATCAGCTCAACGGGATTTGAACCTGTGACCTATGAAACATGAAGCAGTTCTGCTGCCCAAGGTTCTGGCAAAGCTTTTGTTCTGGCGGGTGGAATGAAATTGACCAGAAGTGGCATCTGGCCAGGATCCCAGGGAGAAGGGTTACTTTTTCTTTGAGGTGGGAGGCCAGTGTCCAAGTTGCTGTAATGATTGTCTTTTTAAGCAACAACCTTGGTAGGCCGAATACAATTACCTGGGTTGAAATACAGCCAAGACCTTTGGGTTAATGTCTCTGCTTTTGTGAGATGTGCCAGGGGATTGTTAATGACCCTCTGGGTTAGGGCCCAGGTTTGCCTGAAAGAAGAGAAGAGAGGGTGTTAGGCAGGAAGAAGCAGGCTCCATCTCCCCCATCTTTTCGCAGGACTTTGCTTCTCTGCTGGCTCAGAGCAACACGCAATAGCACTGACAATGAAGCTTTTTGCTGGTGTTGCTGTTGAACCGAGGGGGCCCTAGTTTAAGGGTATAGAGCCGAGATTTTCCACTGGTGTGCACAGCACTCTGGTGTGCTGCCGTGAGAGGATTGCAGGTGTGCTGTGAAAATTTTAAAGGCCGTTAATTAAATTATTTCTGAAAGGAGTTCAAAGCACAGTAAGTATATTTTTTCACTCTGTTTTTATGGATGAACATAATTGAAGTGTACTGCAGAAGTTTAACTATAGGTTCAAGTGTGCTGTGAGACATGAAGTTTGAAAAACACAGGTATACAGGAATAATTCCCTGTTAGTTGGATGTGGGCTATTCTCTCCAACAAACATTCAGAAACTGGAATGGTTTCCAAGAGCACTAGCCTCAGGGTCTGGCAGCTCCAAGGGCCTGGGTCAAATACCTTTACAACAGCCGAGCTCCTTCATCCTTCCCATGACCCACCCCGAAGCAGCCCTCCCCACTTCCCCCCAGCCCACCATTTCTTTGCACCCCATACCCCCTCCCATATTTTTCTCAGTCTTTTTCTCTCATTTATATTTAGCTAAGTGCTGGTTTTATAGTGCTTGGAGATTTGTGCCCAATTCATAACTCTGCACATGTCTTTTCAACACATCTGTTTTCATACCAGAAAAAGTGCCCCCCGTGAGACGTGTGCACTTCTTCCCAACCACACACGTCATCTGGGAGATGAGCAGAGCAGACCGTGCCATTTCACAGATGAGGAAACAGAGGCCAAAGGTGCTGAGCAACTTGCCTGAGGCTCACAGCTGCACAGCCAGGAAGTGGTGGGGCTGGGGCGGGAACCAGCCTTGCCCTCAGTCCCTGCGCTTTGCAGGGACTTTGCCATCGTGCCCACAGAGGAGTGGTGATGAGCCTCTTTCACTGTGTCTCTTGGTTTTGAGTAATGCATTAGACTTCTGCTCAAATTAAGGAGGTATGATTTTGTTAAATACATTTTATTTTGTAAATTCGAGGTTATGTGCTTGTGACATGCAGGAGTGAGCCCTTGGACCCCTTCAGCGAGGCTCCCTGAAGGCACAGCCTCCTTCTGGCCGTTCAGTCCCGGGTCTCCCCTCTCCAGCCCTGCTGTACTCTGGCTCCCCGTCCCTCTCCATCTCCCTGGTCCTGGATGAACCCATTATTTTCTTTCCTGATGATCCTCCCCCATCTGTTTTCCTTTCCCCATCTCATCAGCATGTCTTTTTGATTTAAGGCCAAGCCTCCTCTCCCAGGTCAGAGGGGGCCTCCCGTGGGAGCCATGGCCGCCTTCTGCGTTGGGCCTTCCCAGCAGGCGTGGGGTGTTCTCGGGAATGACACGCCTCTGCTCACCCGGGAATGACATGCCTCTGCTCACACCACACCTCGTTCGGTGCCTTTGTCTCCTCATTTCTTTTCCAAGTCCTGGCAACAGAATAGCACCTCAACAGTTATAAACTCCCACCGCAACTTGTCACTGATGTTTTCCAGGATGGAAACTGCCCGAGTATTTTTCACCTTCTTCCACGTGAGGCTAAATGTCATCCTTGGAGCAGCCCAGGAGAGCCTGGAAAAGCACTGGCCAAGCAGGGAAGACTCCGTCCTGGCTGGAAAAGAGATAAGCCCTCTTAGCCGTAAAATGGTAGAGGAAACAAAGAGAAGCTGACCCCTCACGGCCTGCGGTCGCCGCGATTCACTCACCCATTTATTCCAGGGACATTTATGAAACACTGACTTCTGAAAAGGGCAAGCAAGGAGCTGGGTGACAGGACTGTAATGCAGATGAGAGGCGACTCCTACCCTGGAGGACACACAGAAATGAGGGTGTGGCAGGGTGGTTTCCCTACCCATGGGGAGAACTGGGTGCAAAATACACTTCAAAATGAGACAAGAGGCACAGACAGACCAGTAGCATTTCCTAAGAGGAATGCTCTTGACAAACCTGAGCTTAGTTAAAATGTGAGGTGAGGAGTTCAGTTCAGAAAAGTGAGCTCAGACAGCAGAAACCTCATCTGGGAAAGCCCAGGGACGTGAGGAGCTTTGGAGGGATTGCAAAGATGGGATAAAAGTGAGGCTGGTGCAGAGGCAGGAGTTACATCAGACATTTGGGTGGTGCCTTGGGCAACTCCAAAGGTTCTGATCACATTTATTTTGCAGATACCGTGGAGGCGGGGAGCAGGTAGGGTGCTGCTTCATGCTTCCAGCTGTGGAGAAAGGACTTACACTGCGTGGTGGGATGGGTCCAGACGAGGTTTTCAGAGGTGAAGATACAGGACCTGGCATTGATTAATGAGTGATTGAGAGGATAGAGGTTAGGGAGACTGTATGTCTCTCCAAGGCAATTAATAGATGGTGGTGGTGCCTTTGGTGAGACGGGACATGCAGGCTCACCTCCCCTCTGGGGGGCAGGAGAAGATGAGTTTCGTTTTGAGTATGAGTGTTCATCTGGCTACAGAGGGGCTATCTGGACAGGTTGACATAAACTTGGTAGGTATGTTTGGGCTAGAAATCTCTTCTTATAGCAGGGGTGCTTGATGGTTTACTCCGGACACTTTCTGTCACCATCTGGCAGCCCGTTCTCCTCCCTTGGACAATAACAGGTAGCATCAGGAGGCTAAAACATCAGGAAAAGTGCATTTACTCCTGGGGTATGGAGAAGGCAAGTGTGTGCTACTCACTCAGGTCCTTCTCAGCCTTCTCCTTCCAAAATCCCCCCAAAAGGCAACAAATAACCTTTCACTGAGGACAGTGAAGTTCAACAGGCTAGCGTTTGTAGTCTACCAGGAAAGAAAATGAATGGGTTGTATAATGAACTCAGTCACGAAATTCTGTATTGTATGTTTTCTCTGTTTTTCTCTCTAGATAGAAAGATAGGTAGATAGATTAGTAGACAGAAGATAAACAGATAAAATAGACAAATAGATAAATCATAGTTACAGACATGTCTGTGTCTATCTACCATGTCTATCCATCTGCCATTTTGTCGATTTTTATAATATTTATCATATCTCTCTAATACTAGAAAAACAGTCAACAGCATAGGAATGTACCTATCTTCAGGTCGCAGAATTATGGGTCACTTTTTCATTAATTCAGTATGCCAATGACTCAGACTTTTAGTAGTTGGGGACCCAGCAGTAAATGAAAACGACAAAATCCTGAGCTCTAAGCACTTCATGGGCCAGTGAGTAATGTCCCCCTCTCATTGCGACTGTCTTCTCCTGTGGCCCAGCCCCTCATTGTGGGTCCACAGTGGCCTTTTCTGGCTTCAGAAGGTCCCCTTTTAGGAGCACTGCACCCTGAAGAAGGTGACCTAGGTGTATTATCTGCAAGCTTTGGTAACAGCATTCTGGTTCATTCCACTAAAAATGTCCCTAGATTATCATACTTTCTCCGGACTTCAAATAACCCCCTCCTTCCTAACAGTGGTGAGCTACCGTCTCTGACACACATGAAAAATCCAATTTTCTTTGAATTGAAAAAGGGAAAAGTACTGTTACTGAGTTTTCATCATTAATTTGCCTTTTATAAAATATAAAAGCACTTAGTTATTGCAGTCTAAACACATATCAACCTTGCTGTGAGGGAGTCTGGCTGTGGAATACAAATCATTCTGACCAAGTGTACAGAATAAAATTGCCGTATGTTCACATTTTACTAATGTAGAATTCAATAAAAAGAAAGGAAGGCACTCTTTACAATCATAGGCTACTGCAGCCCTGGGAAGTATGTTTTATTTTTCCTTTGAAGGTGAAGAGGTAGAGAGGCCCAGAGGGGGTGGTAACCTACCCACTGTCACAGCATCACTAGGCTCAGTTCTGAGCGTCCTCCCAGTACTCTGCTCCCCGCATTGAGAAAAGGCCTCCAGAAACTCCCAAACATGCTGAGTTTCAGAACCACCACTCCTCTGCGTACCTAAGGTTTCAGAGTTGAGTGATTTCTGGGGCTCAGTAGATCTGGTGCCTTCCACCTCTCTCCAGGCCTCAAAATACAAACCATCCGCCCTGGACTTGGAATTTCACCCATGGTGTAAGACTCTTTTCTCACTAGCCAAGGGTATCCAAACTTTTTTGTTGTTGTTCTGCCACATATTGGAAGAAGAAGAGTTGTCTTGGGCCACACACTAAATAAATAAACACTAACAAAGGCTGATGAACACAAAAAAGTCTGTGTGTGCTTTTTGCGATATCTAACACCACAAATAAGTAACACAGGCCTCAAAAAATCTACATGTGGTTCATAGGCTGCGGGTTGGACACCCCCACACCAATCACCTCTACTTGAAGAAACTGGCAAGTGAAGCATTGTCCCAAGAGACTCAAGACAAAGAAAATACAGACATTTTGCAGATAAAAAAACTGAGAAGTCAGGGATGTGGTGCTACTTGCTTAATGAAAGTGTGGTGGGGATGAAGGGCCTGCATTCAATCTCAAGTTTCTGCCAAAGCTCTGTGTTTCTTTACCTAAACGTTCCACAGCCTCTGCCAAGAGCTATGGCCATTTATTGTTCTAGGCAAGGCTTTGTCTAAGGCTCCACAGGTGTTGCTAATTCAATCTTTACAGCTACACTGTGAAGCCAGGCTGACGCCATGGTAGAAGGGTGCAAGAGAGAGATACAAACCTGTTTTGGCCTTTTCTTTCTGAGGGGAACTTGGATGTTTGGACAGCTTCATTTTTCTGTAGATACCAGCCTCTGTGTGGCTATGGACAGACTGTACGGACAAAGATACAGGCTGGGAAACATGCCAGGGACAGCATTTTTCTCCCTTCCATCCCTTCTCTGAACCACAAAGAAGCAAAAATTTCTTGTATCAGTCTGCTCAGGCTTCATAAGACAATATGGCTTAAATGCCAAAAATATATTTTCTTACAGTTAATTCAATTTCTGGTGAGTGCTTTTTACCTTGTTTGTAAACATCTACCTTCTTTTTGGTGGGCATTTATTTATTATAGTTCAAAATGTTATGGGGGTACAAACATTTTGGTTACATGCATTACTTCTGTACTGTTTGAGTCAAGGTTAAAATTGTGTCCACTCCCCAGATAGTCTACCCTCTCAGCATGTCCTTGCAAGGGTCTTTCCTCAGTTGTGCACAGAGGGAGAGCTGGGGGCATGCTCTAGTGTAGGGATCCTCAAACTACGGCCTGCAGGTCACATGTGGCTCACCAAGGACATTCATCCGGCCTGCAGGGTGTTTTTGATGCAGCTGCCTGTCCTGCTTAGCAGCAGACTCGTCCTGGGCCGCAGTACGCACATGTGGAATGTTCACCCACACTCTCTGACTCCCCTCCTTCTCTCTGTCTCTCAACTCCTCCTCTCAGTCTTGGGTGCTTGCCTGAGTAACGAGGTAAGAACAAGTTAGTGTTTGTGTTTTTGAAGTCAGGAGGTCTATTTTTTTTTTATTTTGCAGTTAGTAGAGCCCTTTTTTTGCAGTCAAGGGGGGCCTTTTTTTCCTGAAGTTATGAGGTATTTGTGCAGTGTGCATAGGAATTTGTTCATAGATTTTTTTGTTGTTGTTGTTTGTTTGTTTGTTTTTGTAGAGACAGAGTCTTACTTTATCTCCCTTGGTAGAGTGCCATGACGTCACACAGCTGACAGCAACCTCCAACTCCTGGGCTTAGGTAATTCTCTTGCCTCAGCTTCCCAAGTAGCTGGGACTATAGGTGCCTGCCACAATGCTGGACTATTTTTTGTTTTTGCAGTTCAGCCAGGGCTGGGCTTGAACCCGCCACCCTTGGTATATGGGGCCGGTGTGCCCTCTAACGATTTGAGGGACAGTGAACTGGCTCCCTGTTTAAAAAGTTTGAGGATGGGCTTGGTGCCTGTGGCTCCATGGGCTAAGGTGCCAGCCACATACACCTGAGCTGGTGGGTTCGAATCCAGCCCAGGTCCGCCAAACAACAATGATGGCTGCAACCAAAAAAGGCCGTACGTTGTGGTGGGTGCCTATAGTCCCAGCTACTTGGGAGGCAGAGGCTTGAGCCCAGGAATTGGAGGTTGCTGTGAGCTGTGATGCCACAGCACTCTATCCAGGGTGATAGCTTGAGGCTCTGTCTCAAAAAAAAAAAAAAAACATTGTAAAAGTCATTCATATTAATCATAACAAATATAGG
>CAUYON010065439.1:0-32709 GCA_963573935.1 Arctocebus calabarensis
GCCTATAGTCCCAGTTACTTGGGAGCCTGAGACAAGAGAATTGCCTAAGCCCAGGAGCTGGAGGTTGCTGTGAGCCATGAAGCCATGGCACTCTACCAAGGGCAACAAAGTGAGACTCTGTCTCTTAAAAAAAAAAAAAAAAGAAGAAGAAGAAGAAAAGATGATCATTTTGCAGTTTGGGACACTGTGGGCTATTGGATGGCCTAAAGAAGATGCTGAAGTAGAAGAGTAAAACCAGAGGAGATGAAGAGGGAAAGACACAGAAAGAAAAGTAAAGCATTAAGTATTTCAAATTTTTGTCTAACATTTACTCTTTCCAAAATATAATAATAGGTTAGAGACATCTTCCTCTTCTACTGTAGCTTTTAGCACTTAGAGCTTAAGCTAGTACTGTCTGGATTAAAAGGAAGCTGTATTGTCAGGTCATTGGACTTCAGTGGACTAGCCTTAGGACCCCACCACTGTTTGAACACCACTGTCCGATAGAAATAGATAGAATGTAATTTAAATTTTCCTAGTAGCCAAAAAAATTTTTTTAATTGTTATTCCTTTTTTATTCAGTTAGTGAAAGAACTCAAAGAATTCTGCTATTTGGTTACCATGAAGTAAAATTCATTCCAGAATGGCAGAATAAACGCTTACTTCTTTACATTTTATTCATCAAATTTCAAAGTAGTTGGTATCTTTGTAAACTATAGTGTTATAAGTAAAAAGGCAAAAGTGAGATAATTGAAATTTATGTAGACCTATGTGGACAAAATGATATTTTGATGTGTGATCAATATAAAAACTATTAATTAGATATTTTACTTAGATAAAACTTACAATTAAATATTTACTTGAAAATTTGGTATGTATTTTACACTTTAAACACATCTCAATCCATCTCAATTCACAGCCACTTGTGAATTCCAGGTATTCACAAATGGCTGTCATTTTGAATGGTGGAGGTCTAGAACATAGTTTTAGAGTTAAAATATTTCCAACATTCTGAGTAATAGACATTTTGGAACACAGTCTACAAATTCATTTACCCTCTCTTAGCCTTAGTTTCCTCTTCTGTAAAAGTAGGCAGTTAGACCAGGTGAACTCTAAGCTTTTTTTTTTTTTTTTTGGAGACAGAATCTCATTTTGTTGCCCCTGGGTGGCATCATTTATCACAGCAACCTCAGAGTGTTGGGTTCAAGCAATTCTCTTGTCTCAGCCTCCCAAGTAGCTGGGACTGCAGGTGCCCACCATAACACCCGGCTATTTTTAGAGATGGGATCTCGCTTATAGCTCAGGCTGGTCTCAAACTCATGAGCTTAGGCGATCTGCCCACCTTGGCCTCCCAGAGTGCTGGGATTACAGGCATGAGCCACCACGCCTAGCCCTTAAGCTTTTGACAGTATATGTGTCTAGAGAAATGACATAACAGCTTTTATCAACAATATCCTACAGAATTTCTTCTTTATAAACTATCACTAATCACATTCAATTAAGAATATACATTTTTTTATTTTTTAGCATAAGCTAGTAAGTTCTAAAGCTGAGATTTAAATTAGGGTCTGGTTAAATCAAAGCTTGTGTTCTGTTCACTCCCTCTCAGTCCCAGAAATTTTTACTATGCCCAGATTGGAGATAAACGTTGAGATCAATTACATTTAAGTAAGCATCTTCATTATTAAATGCTGATAGCTCTATACTGTTTCGTAACTGTCATGAAGTGGCTAATTTAATAATTTCTTTATCTCACTTTCTTTTTTCTGGACCACCAAATTTTAAATTAATAGTATTGATCTCATATTCTGATCAGTCCTGTGGCCCATCCCTTACCCTTGACTTTGCTATGAATTTACAGTGAGCACAGCCAGGGAGTAGCATTGGGGTAATACAAACATTGTATGATCAAGAAACTTGAGAATCTCAAGAAAAAGTTAGCAATTAGAATTTGACAATGACTGGAGGAAGGAGGCTCTTATTCATCTGTATTTTTTACCTAATACCTAAGATAAATACTGTCATCTTAAAAGAAAAGGTAACAAACTGGTGGCATGTTTGGTGTGTGCAGGCCAAAGGTGTGTTTTCACACAATGTTTTCCCTTTTTAGGCAAAGGAAAAAACGTTTAAAAACTGAGAGGTGTAAGCTCAGCTCCTGCAGCTCAAGCAGCTTAGGCGCCAGCCACATACACCTGAGCTGGCAGGTTTGAATCCAGCCCAGGCCCGCCAAACAACGATGATGGCTGCAACCAAAAAATGGCCGGGCACTGTGGCGGGCGCCTGTAGTCCCAGCTACTTGGGAGGTGGAGGCAGGAGAATTCCTTGAGCCCAGGAATTGGAGGTTGCTGTGAGCTATGATGCCACTGCACTCTACCCAGAGCAACAGCTTGAGGCTCTGTCTCAAAAAACAAAAACAAAAAACTGAGAGATGTTACAATAAATTATAGATTTCCTGTTTCCCTTGAAAAATGAGATCAATAACTGGGCCCACATCCTTCATAGAGCTGACTAGCTGTTCCCTTCCTGACATAGGATGTAGGGTATGCCAGTTCCCTCACCCTCAGTCATTCTGTACTCTCCCACTGCTCTCATTTGCATTTCCTGCATATAAACTTGTTTTAAAGTATACAATAGTAGAATCAGCAGATTTCTAGCTTATTTGCCTATACTTGCCCTTCTGTGGGCACTTTAAACCTTATAAAGCAATATTATAGTGCACTAAATTATATAAGCTATTGCTAGACAGTGTTTAGAATGGTTGCAAGTTGTTCTCAAAGGAAGGGTCCTCATATTATGCTTTGTGGATTGTTGTCTTAATCACAATTCTAAGCACTAAGTATTATTGTCATTTTCCGGATTAGAGAAGTGAAGCCAAAGTCTTAACAGCTACTAAGGCATATCAGGGACTCAAATCTCATTCTCTTCTAAGGCTCATATTCTTTACTCTAGTGTATTGGCAGAAATTGTTTGAAGTGCTTAGATTATACACTTCATCTCCAGCATACATGCTACCAGTTGATAAGAGGGGAAAACATCCTAATGTTGGTGTTTTTATATCAGAATATTTGGAAGTACTAGATTGTTCCTTTGCTTTCCCACTTCGTTGCTTATGCTGCTTGACAGTTGAGAAAATAATGAATATGGTATCCTAAACTGTTTCTGTTAGCAAAGGAGAACTTTGTTTTTTCTTGATTATATTGCTAACCCTTAACCCTTTGCTGGACAGACATGCCCTTCTAAGTGGCAATAGAAACACCTATTAAAATGTCATTTAGAAAGCATTTATGATGTACACCTCTGATCAGAGATCCTGAGAAAAATCCCAAAGGACAAGGTATCTGCTTTCAAAATGTTACAGTCTTAAAAAAAAAAAAAAAAACTAGAGGGAAAATTATATAACCAATTGACATCTAAGACAGTTATATTAAAAAGGTGAAGGAAGGTGGTGCCTATGGCTCAGTGAGTAGAGTGCTGGCTCATATACCAAGGATGGTGGGTTCAAACCCGGCCACAGCCAAACTGCAATAAAACAAAAATAGCCAGGTGCTCTGGTGGGTGCCTGTGGTCCCAGCTATCTGGGAGGCTGAGGCAAGACAATCACTTACGCCCAGGAACTAGAGGTTGCTGTGAGCTGTGTGACGCCACGGCACTCTACCAAGGCTGATAAAGTGAGACTCTGTCTCTACAAAAAAAATTAAAAAATAAAAAGGGAAAGGAAGTACAGATAAGGACAATTACAGCTGGTAATCATTTCGTTATCATCAAAGTCCAGCTATTCTAAAAATCATCAGGAAGCAGGGCCCACTCTTAGATTCAGAAGTAATAAAGGCATATATCATGTGGCATTAAAATCATAGTGTGGGAGGTCTTAGCCTGTTCTTAGATCAAACCCTGAGGCTGAGCACACTGAGTAATAAAAATAAAAATAACTTGAACTTCTCACCCATAACAAGCACACTTTTTAATCTGACTGAAGAAACACTTGCAGACATCCAGCAAGTAATTTATCTTTCCTTCCTTTTCCAGGTTTGCATCATATAAACTAGTGGATTATTGTGTACCTATTTCCCTAGGCAGCTTTAGGTCATTGTTAAGAGAGCCTAACGTTTCAGCCTCTGGTTGATGGTCATATTTTCATATCATACCAGACTAGCTGGCAACCCCTAGACATTTGCTATGCTTTTGTATTACTTTCCTTCTTTCCTTTCAGGTTCCTTTTATAATCTTTTCACTCTCACCATCAACATTTATTAAGCCTATCTGTATGTAAATCGCCAGGATGCTTTGGGCTGGGATGAGTGGGGTTTGTTTCTTTTTTGTTTTTGAAGAAATAAGAAACAAACCCATCTGTTTGGTGAAGTAGTATTTCCTTTTGCAAAAGATGCATAATAAATATTGATTTGATTCTAGACTAACATTTTTACTTTTAGACTGTTGCAGCTTATAATAGTTATAAAAGAGCTATTGGTTTATGTAAATAAAAGCTGCTCTTAAGAATAAAAGGCTATGCTGCTAATAAGAATACTGTTTCCTAGCACTGTCTTAAAATTTTTAATATATTACAAGTGAATTTAACTGTTTAAACTCAAGACTGGTGTAAGTGCAATGTAAACAGAAGTTGGTTCTCTACGTTCCTGTTCCTCTCACATGCTGAGAATCGTAGCTCTTAGTCCCCTTCCCCATCCTAATTTGTGAAGATGTTTGCACCTCTCCTCAGTATATGCTGAGGTCATGTTTTGTTTTTTTATTATGGTAAGAACACTATGACATCTACCTTCTTAATAAAATTTTAAGTGCACAGTGCCTTATTATTGACATTAGGTACAGTGTCATACAGCACATCTCTTGAACTTACTCGTCTTGCTTGGCTGAAACTTTACACTTATTGATTATTAATGGCCTATTTGACCCTCCCTCTGGTCTTGGTAACCACCATTCCACTCTTATTCTACAAGTTTGACAGCTTTAGATACCTTATATAAATCGAATAATGCAATATTTGTCCTTCCTTGACTTATTTCACTTAGCACGATATCTTCCAGGTTTATCTGTGTTGTCACACATTGCATAATTTCCTGCCTTTTAAAGGCTGAATTGTACTCTGTTGTATATGTGTACCGTGTTTTCATTCTCTGTTCATCTTCAGCAGACAGTTCGGATGTTTCCGCTTCTTGGCTGTGGTGACTAGTGCTGCTATAAAAAAGAGTGCTCATATCTTT
Source organism: Arctocebus calabarensis (assembly GCA_963573935.1). Lineage (NCBI taxonomy): Eukaryota > Metazoa > Chordata > Mammalia > Primates > Lorisidae > Arctocebus > Arctocebus calabarensis. Next base: position 5,199 of record CAUYON010065439.1, read on the forward strand.
AACTTACTGATTTCATTTATTTGGAAGATACTCAGTAATGGCAGTGCTACGTCGTATATATGGTAATCTATTTTTAATTTTTTGAGGACCCTTCATCCTGTCTTCCACAGCAGCTATACCATTTTGCATTCCCACCTTTAGCATGCAGGGGTTCCAATTTCTCTATATCCTCATTAACACTTGCTGTGTTTGTATTTGGATAATAGCTGTCCTGACAGGTATGAAGTAATATTTGATTTGGATTTCTCTGTTGGTTAGTGATGTTGTACATTTTTTTTCATGAACCTATTAGCCATTTTTATCTTTGGAGAAATGTCTATCCAAGTCCTTAGCCCGTTTTTTAAAGTCAGTTATCAGGTTTTTTGCTGTGAAAATTAATACATCTGAACTTCATACACATTTTGTAGATTATAATGCCTTACTAGATATATGATGTATTATACAGTATAGCAACTATTTACATAGCATTTACATTGTATTTAGTGTCACAAGTAATCTAGAGATGATTTAAAATATATATGAATATATTGCCTACTCTGTAGGTTGCCTCTTTATTCTGTTGATTGTTTCCTTTGCTATGTAGAGACTTTTTAGTTTGTGAGGGATAATTTTTTTGATGTGTCATTAAACACTAGTAGGTTGATCAAGTAGTGTGGTGGACATGGTTGTTGTCTATCCAGACAATCTCTCTTTTTTCCAACTATTAGAAAAACTTTCATCACAAAATTATTTTCTTTTGTATTTTTCTACCTCAACCTTTCTGGCCTTCTTGAAGAAATGTGTCAGCTTAAATAAATCATATATTAAATATAAAAATATTTTCAATTAAGGAAATGGCCAATATTTTCTTTTCTGCAGTATTTTGATCTTTATAGTGCGTGCACGTGCGCATGCACACACACACGCATATATGGCCCCGTGGATTCAACCAACCAGAGATCAAAAATATTCAGGAAAAAATTATCTATACTCAACTTGTACAGACAAGTATTTTCTAAACAATACAGTAATACTATTTTTATATAGCATTTACATTATATTTTAGTGTTATAAGTAACAGGGACTTGAGCATCAGTGGATTTTGATATTTGGTCCTGGAACCAGTCCACTGCAGATACTAAGGGATAACTGTATAACAAAAATAATTATATACAATGAGAATAAAACTTCAAAGTAGTTATATTTATCTTGTTTTTATTGCATCACATTAACAATCCACTTTTCTATGATTACACAGAAAATACACGACTTAATTTTTGTCTTGTGTTTCAACAGAAGGAGATTATATTAAAATGTTTATGCGAGGTCGACCAATTACAATGTTCATTCCTTCTGATATTGACAACTATGACGACATCAGAACGGAACTGCCTCCTGAGAAGCTCAAACTGGAGTGGGTGTATCCTTCTCTACCATGACAGCAAATTTGTTGTCATTCCTATTTAAGAAAAATTAATTTACCTAATCTCTAGAGAAATTAAAAGGAAGACATCATCTTTAATCCTTTCACGTGTTTTTTGCTATTAGCAATTTAAAGTCATTGAAATTAATGTCTTCAGAAAGAACAAGTATTTCAGTAATATTTCAACAGGAACTTGTGGTATGTAGAAAAGACACTGGACTGGAGTTTAAAGAATAGTATTTGAGTTTCGGCCCTGCCCCTTCCTCCCTATGAACCTTAACTTTCTTTATTTATAAAAGGGATTTATAACCTCTACTTCACAGGGCTGTTGTAAGAATTAAATAAGAGAACATTAATTCCCCATTCTGTAAGCTGTGAAACTAAATATGGTGAAATTATCTTATTAAGAGCTCAAATTACAAGGCTAATTCTAATTCCAGAGTTAACTTCTCAGCCAGCCTTTTTTTTTTAAATTATGATTTGAAACAAATCTCTCTTAATTTTATCTAGAAATTCTCACTTCTCGTAGAACTTCTAAGAAATTTGGGGAAGCGGAAAGTAGCTCATAATTTGAACTCTGCTATCTGCCTCCATTCTTCTATACCTTCTCCCACATTCCTTGACTTATTCCCTCCTTTAGGCAGAAATCAGTTTGGAAAAACTCACCAATCCTGTAATTCTATACATCTTACTTTTCACAGATGTTCTGTGCCTACCTATCCCTTGTTCGGCATTAGGCTGAGCATAAATATCACTTTCTCAGATATGCTTGCTTTTGCTCCCTCCCTTCTCTCTGTCTCTCCATCTAAATTAGATCCTTCGTGTATGCTTTCTCTTAGCATCCTGTTATTTTGCTTTCCATAATTTATAATTATGTATTTCATAATTATTTCTTATTTGCCAGAGTCTTAAGTTCCAGGGACATAGGCCCCTTGTTTGCTTTCTTCAGAACTCTTATGTTCACCACTGTGCCTGATACATATTAGAGACTCTAGGTTTGTTTAGTGAATTCCGGAAACTTAAAATCTACATGTTAAAAGACTCAGGGTTGTACAAGGGATAACAATAGAACATGAGTTTTCAGGGTCTAGTCCAGTCCTCTTTTCATTATACCTTCCTGATTCCCTTAAGTATCCATGAAAAAATTACTAATAACACCTTGAAAATTATATTTATTAACACCCTTGACTATTTTTGTTAAGATATGGTTATCGAGGAAAGGACTGTAGAGCTAATGTTTACCTTCTTCCTACTGGAGAAATAGTTTATTTCATTGCATCCGTAGTAGTACTGTTTAATTATGAGGAGAGAACTCAACGACACTACCTGGGTCATACAGACTGCGTGAAATGGTTGGTACCATTTAACATTGTTGATTTTGTTCTTTTCATGCCCTCATTTTAAATTTTTAAAATTTGAGTTTTATTGAAAATGATTTCTTGTGGAGAGTGCATAATGTACAGATACTATGGCCATTCTGAGAGTATATTTTAAAAAGAAAAAAAAGGATTTAAAGCACTCTCCAAAATGGTTGGTGTAGTAGCAGCAGCAATAAAATATGGTTCCCATAAATCTTGATTGGAACTTCTGCTTTCTCAGATCCCTTATAGTCTTTTTCTTCTTTGGTTTGTAACATGAAATATATGTGGGGAAGATTGGACTTTTTCTTGTTTCCGAGAGTGATTATTGATTACTCAGTTTTTATTGAGGATTTGTCCTTTGTATATAGCATAAATTTTGGAGTTAAAACTTTTCTTTTTAGAAGAAAGAAATAATGACTAAATAAGGATCATAAGTAACCCATAGGATATCAGACTGTAAAAATGTGAGAACCCCTTTTAAATGCTTAAGCATATTTTTAATTAAAAATGTCTTACTCTTCAGGTAAATTCAGTCACTTATTGCTTAAATTTGTTATTTTCTAACATTTAAAATCTTCCTCTGTCTACTATTGTGGCAACTATATCTTTAGAAAAAGTGAATATATGACTATTAGAATATTATATGTATGTTGAACTTTTAGAGATGATTAAAATATTGCATTTTATGCTTACAGAATAATATTCCTGCAAAATTATTTATTGCAGCATTATTTGTAATAGTAAAGATTATAAACACCTTAAATATCTTTCTGTTGGGAACTGTGAGGTTGTAGTGTACCCATAGTCACCATGTAACTGTGAAAAAAGAATGAGGAATTCTTTATGTATTAACTGGAAAGATCCCTAAGATATATTCCTAGTACAAATATTAAAGAGCAGGAGAATGTGCACAGTGTTGTACCACAGTGTTTATTTTGTGTAAAACAGAGGTGGAGAGTAAATGTTTATCTTGGTTTTCCACATATGTAAAAACTTCCTAGAATTTTTAATAAAAAGTAACTAATTACAGTTATTACTTGAGTAAGGGCTGCAGAGGATAGAGATGGGGTAGAGTTGATGAGATCTTACTAGATGTGGCAAGTAGGAAAGAGACTTTTCTCGCTATGTCTCTTATAGCCCTTGATAGTCGAACCATGCAAATGTGTTAACTAAGAAATTTTAATTTGAAATTTTTGTTTAAAAAAGATCTGATTCTGATTCAAGTAGCAGAGACAAAAAAAGAAAGGCAAAATGTTCATGTGTTAAATTTTTAATTAACTTTAATGTAGTTGACCTTGATACTGGGCATAAACTATTTAAATAAGAAAGAGAATTGGTTAAAGAAACATTGATAACATCAAGAATGTTCGTGTTTCTTTCATGTACTCATTTCCTTTCAAAAATAAACTATAATATATTAAAGTTAAAAAAAAGAAACATTGATAAACACCCTCTTAATAATCAAAGAAATTAAAACAATGTACTATTTGTAGCAATTAAATTATTGAAACATGTAAAAAGATAAAATTCTTTTTTTTTTTTTTTTTTTTTTTTACTATGTCACCCCCAGTGGAATGCCATGCCATCACATCTCACAGCAACCTCAATCTCTTGGGTTTAAGTGATTCTCTTGCCTCAGCCTCCCAAGTAGCTGGGACTATAGGTACCCACCACAGTGCCTGGCTACTTTTGTTGTTGTTGTTTAGCAGGCCTGGGCCAGGTTCGAACCCACCAGCCCCAGCGCATGTGGCTAGTGCCCTAAGCACTGAGCTGCGAGTACTGAGCCAAAGATAAAATTCTTAATATGGGGAACTTATAGTAAAACTTCCAGAACATTTTTTATTTTTATGACAATTTAAATTGATACTAATCTTGGGGGAAATAATAAGCAATACATACAAAGAAACAAAAAATTTATATTCTCCTATGAGATTACCCTGTGGTGGCAAGATATAGAAAGAGTCTAGAGAGCAACATGAAGACATCATTTTTTAAATTTTGTTACTTACATGTGTATTGTGAACAATTTGGGCACATATACTATACTACTTTTCATTTTTATTTAAAAATTGTTTGCCCCAAATTTAACTTCAAGAATTTAGCATTAGGAACTAATTAAAAAGAAGGCACGATGTGTGAAGATGTTCACTGCTATTTTCTTTTGTAGGAAAGTAAAAATGGCCTAAAAGATGGTAGAGCTGTTAATGTATTTGCCAGTACTATGTTTAAGAATTATGTAGCAAAATGAAAAAATGCTTATATTTTAATAGGTGTAATAATGCTTGACTTAACAAAACCATGTGAATATGTTTGCCTATGTACATAGACCAGAAAGGAACTTGAACAAATGAAAAGTTTTAATTTGTTAGCATGCCACAGTTGTGGATAAATATTTGCTTTGAATTTAGTGTTCTGTTAATTTGTTCAGTTCAGCAAAAAAAGATACAAGTGACAACTTAGATATCTTCAGATAATTGATGTTTGCTTGCTAAGGAGAACAAGTAGGTCAAAGTGAATTTCTTTAATTATTAAAAACTGTTGGTTTGAAAAATGTCAGTAGATTTTTGCTGTTTCACATGTTTCCTGTATTTAAAATGATTGTTAATACTGCTTTTTAGCCTTGCTATACATCCTGACAAAATTAGGATTGCAACTGGACAGATAGCTGGAGTGGATAAAGATGGAAGGGTGAGTGGCCCAGTGTCCTGCATTCGGTACCCAGGGATGTTGCTATTAGATTGGAATTGATTATAATTTTAACCACAACTCAATTATTTTATTCTTTTGAAATTTAACTGAAGAATTTTTAGTATGACCAAGGAAAAACTATGTTAGAATGTAAGAATACTTCAAAAGACAAAATCATACTACTTAATTTTTTTTTTCTAAATTAATAAGTGGTCTCCCTAAGGAAACTGTATAATACTTGTAAAAATAAGAGGACTGGTATGCTCATTGTTTTTTATTTTACATAGGGTACTGTACCAGTTTCTGCCAGAAGGTACTGCAATTTTCCTTAATTGATGGATCGCTTAGTTTATTTATTTAGAGATAGGGGGGTCTCGCTATGTTGCTCAGGCTGAACTTGAACTCCTGGACTCAAGAGAATCTCTCAAACAGATGGGACTGCAGGTGCATACTACTGTGCCCAGTTAACCACATGATTTATATATGACCAGATATCATTTAAATAGTTTGAGTTACTAGTTAATATTATTCAACTGGTTCACATACAAATTTCTTATTCATGAGGATCAACTGAATATTAATGATGACTGATTATATGTGTTCAAATACTCATGACATTCTTTGACTTCAGTTTCTTAAAGAGAAGGAGTAAAGAGTTTCTAAGGGATGACTTCAAAGACCTCATCCAGTTCTAAATTCTGCTTAAGGGCTATTTGCTTAACAACTTATTAGACATTAAAAGTTTTTTTTTTAAGTGTCATTATCTTAGTAATGAAGATAATGCTAAAAGCAAAGTCTCCAGAGCACATTTGCTTGGGTTAAAATCCTGACTCTAGTAACTGTATAACTTTGGGCAAGTTATGTAAATCTCTGTATCTCAGTTTCCTATCTGTTAAAGGATAATTATTATACTTGTAACTTACAGGATTATAAAGATTAAATGAATTACCTTGTGTCATACTTAGAGAATAGTGTGTGGCACATACTAAATACTCAAATTGTTTGCTGTTATTATTGTTGTTTGCTTATTTTTATAGTATGAGGAGAAAATAACCTACTCAGGATTCATTGAGGACATGTCTTAATCTAGTAGAGTTTTTGTTAGATATTTATCCATTCCTATTACTTTTTGAACGTGACAGATAGTTCCAATATGGTAGTGGTATTTATTTGAATCCACTGAATAACAGTTAGTCCTTCTATCTTGTGTTTTTACAGCCCCTACAACCCCATGTCAGGGTGTGGGATTCAGTCAGTCTATCCACACTGCAAATTATTGGACTTGGAACTTTTGAGCGTGGAGTAGGATGCTTGGATTTTTCAAAAGCAGTAAGTAACAATTTTAATAGAAGTAAGCAAGCTGAACTCAAAAGCAAAAAAGAATTTAAGCTCAATGTCCATAGAAAGTGATAATTATGAAATGAGAAATAAGATGCTACCTATCACTAAATGACTAGCATTTTAACTAAGTACTAAAGTACTTTAGTTGAATTAGGATCCAAGATACTACAAGTAATTATTCTTAATTTTGTTCTGTCCTGAGATAAGATTCCATGGTAGTAGCAGGAAATGATTAGAATAATAATATATAGCATTGTACAATTTGAAACAAGCAATAGGATGTGCTTTCACTTCACATTGAATCAGATGAGATCTATTTTATTTAGAAAACTCACAGGCATGAAACTTGGCCAATTTTGCGCAAATACTGCCTTTTTTGGTGTCATATTAGCAAGGGAAACAATCAAATCTTTGTATTCCCTAAAATCATTAATTAGCTTGGTTCTGAATTGATGACAGCATGGGCTTAAAATTTTGCATCTAGCAATCTTATCTAAGCCTTGAGATTTATTCTGAGGAGAAAAATAAGATGTTACTCATAAACATTCTTTTTTTTCTTAATTCTATATAATTATGATTATATATGCAGGCAACCATCTACATTTTAGGATCCATATTTTTACAGGTTCAAAGATAAATACTCACTAGATCTTATTGGGCTTTTATGCTTTAGAATATACACACTCATATATGTATGTACTCATGTGATCTCTTTGGTTCTTGAAGTATAGAAGTTTTGTAGAACAAGGAAGAAGGGAGAGTTGTACAGCAGAAATAAGAATTTGGGTAAATTTAGAAACTTTACTAGCACAAAGGCACTGAATGTCAAAAGTTTATCCAGTCCAGAATTGGGAGAAAGGTGTTTAGAAAAGGTGCTAAGACAGAATAGGAATACTTTCATTCTTCCCTCCACCCTAAAATCTCTATGGCAGAAACTATTGTCAGGTTGCTGAATTGCCTCATACTTTAACTTCTCTTAGTTCAGATAATCTTTCCAATATGAGCTAAGAGAAAGAGAAGAGAGTAGTAACCCCTGCCCTTCTTCAGTGCCTCTAACTCTTCACTGTAGTCCTTTCTCTGTTCCATACACATTGTCAGGCAACAAATACTATTAGCAAAAAATTTGCTTAATATCATCCATAGTTTTCCTTAAACTGAGAGGCTTAAATTATGTGAATGAAAATGGTTTCAGAAAAATAGGAATTTATTTTTTTAACTTGGCTATTCACATTAAGGTAAATCAGATATCACAGAAAACAAATCTGCAAACTTTAAAGTAGCCAATTAATTTTAGTTATATTGTTTCCTCAAACTATCAAAATTTAGTCAGGAGCAAAGTTAGGAAATTATGTACAATTCTTCCTGCCTACCTCAAGGGAAAATACCTTAAGACAGGAAGCAAGAAGGAAGATGCAGAAGGGAGTAGGATAGCCTCAAAATTAATTGCTATCTCTGAATAATAGCAGTAGCTAGATGTCAGGTAGGAATCAACCCAAGGGAAAAAAATTTAAAATAGAAAAATTCTTGAAAAAATGTATTTTCTATTTCTGAAGAAAATATATATCATTGAATACTTGAAGAAATAATATCATTGTATTTCAAAGAATAGTGAGTTTAAAGGATTTTGGATTATCTTACTGTTGACAGTATTAATAATATGATATTTCTTTCTTAGAAAATCAGCCTTGTCCAGAAATTTTTAAATGACTTTACTTGACTCCTTTTTAGGATTCGGGTGTTCATTTATGTGTTATTGATGACTCCAATGAGCATATGCTTACTGTATGGGACTGGCAGAAAAAATCAAAAGGAGCAGAAATAAAGGTAAATCAAAAAATTTTTTAATTATTATCTTTTAGAATACATTATTTGTTTTGCAGGTACTTGAAACCATATTGCAGGTACTTGAAACCCTTAAGTTGCGAGAGCAAATCTACTGGCCAAATTCATGAGCTGTATTGATTTATTTTATGAAATTAATGCTACAGTTATATAAGATAAAAAACAGTCAAGCAGCTTGAAGCAATGTCAGTATTTCAGATGACATTGTGCTGTTGAAATGCCAAAGTAGATGGCTAATTTCCTTTTTTTTTTTTTTTGAGACTGAGCCTCAAGCTGTCACCCTGGATAGAGAGCTATGGCATCGCAGCTCACAGCAACCCCAATTCCTGGGCTCAAGAGAGTCCCCTGCCTCCGCCTCCCAAGTAACTGGGACTACAGGCGCCCGCCACAACGCCCGGCCATTTTTTTTTTTGGTTGCGGCCATCGTTGTTTGGCGGGCCCGAGCTGGATTCGAACCTGCCAGCTCAGTCATACGTGGCTGGTCCCTTAGCCCTAGCCCGTTGAGCCACAGGTGCCGAGCCAATAGATGGCTAACTTCAAAATTAAGATTGGGCACTCTTCTTGGTCGCTGCTTGTTTGTTTATTTTTATTTATTTATTTATTTTGGCCAGGGCTGGGTTTGAACCTACTACCTCTGGCTTATGGGGCCGGGGCCCTACTCGATGAGCCACAGGCACCGCCCTGCTTGTTTGTTTAAATGTGTTATTTTATTCAATCTTTAAAGCTATAGAAATCAACAAGAAAAATTCAACCATAGCTGGCTTGTCACCTATGGCTCAGCAGCTAGGGCTCCAGCCACATTAACCAGAGCTGGTGCGTTCGAACCTGGCCAGGGCCTGCCAAACAACAATGACAACTACAACCAAAAACAGTTGGGCATTGTGGCAGGTGCCTGTGGTCCCAGCTACTTGGGAGGCTGAATCAAGAGAATCGTTTAAGCCCAAGAATTGGAGGTGGCTGTGATCTGTGATGCTACAGCGCTCTACAGAGAGTGACATAGTGAGACTCTGTCTCAAAAAAAAAAAAAAATTCAACCATAGGATTATGGCTGATGTAAACTGAAGGGCTTATATAGTAAGTTTTTGGTCTTAATTAGGCTTATAAGATTATTATAGAAAATGCTATAGCATAAATTGCTATAGAATAGGGTTGATCCCTTTGCATGGATCAGGATATAAATTGCAGGAAGAGCGTATAATTTTAGCATTGCAGCTACATTTATATGGGTCAGAAATGATCTTTCTCTGACAAGGAGGGAATTCTTAGTGACAGAATGGCGTTGAGAAGGATATGACATATTTGCCATACTCTTAAATAACATCACGTTTCCCTCCAACTTTTCTCTTTTTTAGCAGTTTTGTTTTGCACAAGCTTCAGCCTTTCAGCTTGTTCGTCAAAAAGGAGTTATTTCTTGTTTTTTCTTGTGTAGGTTAATCTTTTGAGAGACCCAGAATAGATTTGATTGTACTTAAAAGGAATAAAAGCTGTCAGAGAACGTCAGACTTTAAAAAACATAAACGTAAGCATAGATTGTCTTCTGGCTATCAATTCATAGTAATTTAATATTGAAATATAAGAAAGTTGCACCAAATTGAAATACATGATGTTTTGACAATAAAATCTACAAGATAAACTCTTATTTTCTTGAACACTCCTGGATCTCCTTTCCAGGAACTTAAATGTTTGTGTTCCTCAGAGTTTTATTCCAGATCTTCCACTGATACCATATCCTGCCCCTATGGCCTTGGTAGTGTCTATCTGCTGAGTCCTGGGCAGCGCCTGTGGCTCAAAGGAGTAAGTCGCTGGCCCCATATGCTGGAAGTAGTGGGTTCAGACCCAGCCCCAGCCAAGACACACACACACACACAAAACAAACAAACAAACAAACCTTCTTAGGGCGGTGCCTGTGGCTCAAAGGAATAATAGGGTGCCAGCTCCATATACCAGAGGTGGCTAGTTCAAACCCAGCCCCAGCCAAAAACTTTAAAAAAAAAACTGAGTCCCACATTAGTTGTCTTCAGTCCAGATCTCTCAAAGATTTAAACCCATATTTCTAGTTGTCTGCCAGACATCTTTATTTGAATGACCTCTACCACAAGTCAAAATCAACATGCTTGCATCTAAACTGTAATCATCTTTCCTAGACTCCCAACCAGTTTTGCCCCTCGTGAGTGAAACATTTCACCTCACTCCCCAAGCTAGAAACTTGGGCATCGTTCATGACTCCTTTTCGAACTTCTCACATCTCAGTAGTCAGCAAGTTCTCTAAACTCTGTATCCTAAATATCTGCATCAAAACTTTCCAGTACAAGTGACTGCAAAATAGCTAAAGCTAACTTAATCATAACAGAGACTTTATGAACTCCTGTGTAAGGAGGAGGAGAACACCTCTGGTAAAGGTGAGAGGGGGATGTTGCCTCAGGAATGACGTAAGAGGCTGAATCATTAGGTAGATGGTCTCTCCTCTTAACTTCTCCCTATATATTGACCTTATTTTACTGTAGATGGGTTCTATCTATCCTTTCTTAAGACAAAAGGATTTGGGAAATTGATACATAACTTTTTGGTTTATATAAATTTTAAATTCAGATAAAAGAAAGACCTATTAAGGGCAGAGGGAGTATTATAGGCCGGGTACAGTGACTCAGATCTATAATCCTAGTACTCTGGGAAGCTGAGGCAGGAGGATTCCTTGAGCTCAGAAGTTCAAGACCAGCCTGAGCAAGAACGAGATCCTGTCTCCTAAAAACAGAAAAATTAGCCATTCATAGTGGTAAGTACCTGTAGTTCCAGCTACTTGGGAGGCTGAGATAGGAGGATTGCTTGAATCCAGAAGTTTGAGGTTGCTGTGAGCTACTAGGCTAATGTCATGGCACTCTAGCCTAAGCAACAGCGTGAGACTCTTATCTCAAATAAAAGAAAAGAAGTAAGGGGGGGAGATATTACATTGTCACTAGTAGAAGATAGTAAAGATATCACTTCTTTGCATATGGATCAGTATATTCAAAATAGTCCAAAATGCCTGCCTGAATTTTTATAGAATTTGACTAACTGAATATATATGAAAATATGAAGGGGAAGAATGGTCAAGCAGTTGTGAAGAAAAAGAATAAACTTGGAGGACTTAAGCTATGAAATATCAAAACATGCAATTAAGACATTGTGGTACAAGGGTAGACAGATCAATGGAAGAAAATAGAGATTCTAGAAACAGACTACACAAAACAGTTGCTTTTTTCTGGCAAAAGTGGCTATACAATGGCTAAAGAGTAATGTTTTCAATGAATGATGCTAGATTGGATATTTGGATATCTATATAGAGAAAAGTTAATCTTGACTCCTACTTTACAGCATTCACAGAAATCGCTTTTAGATAGATTATGGATCTGAACATGAAAGGTAAAAAACAATAAAGCTATTAAAAGAAAATAAAGAATACCCTTGATAAGCAATTCTTAAATAAGACATACAAAGTACTAACTATAAAAGGGAAAATATGAAAATTAATCTTAAAGTTAATGAAAATTAATCTTAATCCAAAGACACCATTAAAAAAATTTGTAACATTTATTTCCAACAAACATTTGTTTTCTAAAAAAAGAACTAGTATATTTTAGCAAGAAAAAGACAATCTAATTTTTTTAAATGGTAGAAGACTTGTAAAACTGGATGTCCAAGTGATTAACAGGCATTTGAAGAGGTACTTAACTAACCTCATGAGTGATTGAGAAAATTCAAATTAAACCCACAGTGAGATATGTGTCTACCAAAATAACTTACCTGAAAAAGAAAAAAAAAGCAAGGTCAATGAGGATGCAAAGGAATTGAAACTCTCATACACTGCTGCTGGACATATAAGTTCAGACAGCCATTTAGGAAAACTGTTTGGCAATACCTATTAAGGTTGAACATTTTCATACCCTCTGACTCATCTTGTTCCTTTCAACCCAACAGAAATGAATACATCTGTTCACTAGAAGACAAATAGTGATGCTATTTATGATAGCCAAAAAAGTGAAAACTATCCTAATGCTCATTCAGCAGGAGAATGGATAAGTCAATAATGTGGTCATTTTATACAAAGGAATACCATACAGCAAGTAGAATGAATAAATTACAACTATATGCACCAACATGAATGGAAATCAGATGTAATGTTGACAAAATGAGCCAGACATGAAGGAGTAAATTATGTTTTCATTTTAATAAATAGACAAAACTGATCTCTGCTGCTAGAAGTCAGGATAATGGTTGAGTTAGGAGAAGGAGATAGGGACTAGAAACGGGATCTGGGTATTTCTAGGATGTTAGACATTTCTCATTTCTTGCTCTGGATGCTGTACAAAGATTGTTTTCAATCTGTAATAATTTATCAAGCCATTACTTAGAATTCGTGTGTTTTCATATATATACATATATATTATGCATCAATAAAAGGTTAAACAAAATATCCTATAAAGGAATACTCAGTATACAAAGTCATTTAATTTATCAGTGGCCTCAATTTATGTCTTGACTGTCTCATCACTAGAACCATAAGTGTTTACGAGGACTTTTTGTAGGTAGCTTTATAACCTATGATTATCTCAGTTTAGCAGAAGAGTCAACCGTAACTAGTTTTGATTTTTGTCTAAGTGAAAACTAAGGACTATCCAGTCAATTTTCAAAGGACATTATTGTTCTGGAGGAGATATGACTAATTTTTGTTTGGGGATTACCACATTATATTTAACATTTACTTAGACCTGCAAAATATATATAGTTTCATACTAACCACTGTAGAGTATTATAACAACAAAATATGCTATATTTTCTTCTCATCTTATACCTGAATTCTAGTTAAGGAAAAAAGGGATTCAGATTAGATTTCATTATTTGGGTTTTATTTATATGCTTATGCAAAGACCCTCAACCCAAATGATAGTAACAGAAATGTAAAACTTTTAGAAATATTGGAACCATGGGAAAAGAAAAAAATTTAGATCAACTCTTCATTTGATTAGTATCATTTTAGTAATATGTAACAAAATGTATTATCTTTAATTCACTGTGTTCATAAAATCACCTTGTTTATCATGTTGGTATGCAAAAAAGAAACACCTCCATGCACATAAAGTTCTTTGCTAAATTAAAACATGGACTTTGGCTTGGCAACTGTGGCACAGTGGTTACAGTGCCAGCCACATACACTGAAGTTGATGGGTTCAAACCTGGCCTGGGCCAGCTAAACAATGACAACTGCAACAACAAAAATAGCCACGAATTGTGGCAGGAGAATTGCTTAAGCCTAAGAGTTTGAGGTTGCTGTGAGCTGTGACACCACTACACTCTACCAAGAGTGACAACGTGAAACTCTGTCTCAAAAAAAAAAAAAAAAAAAAAAGAAATGGACATTAATGATCATCCTGCAAGTAAATACCAACACTGAAGAGCTTTATGGACATGTAGATAGATTTCACCTCACGAATTAGTTATTTAGTAGGTGATTCTACCATAAAATAACAACTCAGAAGGAATTTAATTATGATTTACTGAAATGTTTTAGAAATAATACCCTCAGTTGAGACCATTTTAGTGAAAAACTATCTTTTAATTCCCTTGTGACTCCATGCCTGTTTTCTTACTTTTATTCATTTTTAGTTAATTTTTTAAACTTAATGCATCATTTTTCTTAAGTTTTTTAAAGGAAAGAGAGTACAAAAGCTCTTTGGGAATTCTCTTACTTTTGTTTTCATTTCTAGAGGAATCAGTAATGCTCATTCTAAATCTGCTTTTTAAGGCTTCAACAAAAAGGATGAATCTCCAAATTGTCGAATGAATGAATAGGCCATAATAACAGTAGAGAAGCAAAAAAAGAAACACTGTTTCTTTTTTATCAAAATGGCAGTTTCTTTAAGACAGAATGTACTTTGCTCTTGTATTTTGTAGTTTTTTTCTGAATGTGCAAGAAATTAAAATAATCTAAAGCTATATAATTCAAATGTCTTCCTAGTGCAAAGTTTTTATAAATAAATGGCATAAAAAGCGATATAATAAGCACATCAAATTTAAATTATTCTAAAAATCTACTAAAATTTTAGAAAAATAGATTCTGGGAAAAAACATTATTTTTCTTTATTTTTTTTAATAAAATCATAGCTGTGTACATTAATGCAATCAAGGAGTACAATGTGCTATTTTATATACAATTTGAAATATTTTCATCAAACTGGTTAACATAGCCATTGTGGCATTTTCTTAGTTATTGTGTTAAGACATTTATATTCTACATTTAGTAAGTTTCACTGTACCCTTCTAAGATGCACTGCAGGTGTGGTCCCACCAATTACTTTCTTCCACGTGTCCTCCCTCCTCCCCTCCCCTCCCTCAATTTACTTTTAACACTTTCTTTAAGAAAAGCACTATAGCTGTTTTTAAAAAAGATGACCAGAGGTGACAGGAATTGGTTAAAAATGGCTTGTAAAATATGCATAACATATCACTTACTATCATAATTGTACTACAATATGGTTATAATAAATATACTTATTTTCAGATTTTACTTTCAAGTAAGATGATGACTTTATAATAAATCTTTAAAATCAGTGTCTTTGTATTATAAATTTAGATTCATCTGGCTAACTGGAACTTTTCTAGGTGATATATTCAGTATTTGTTAAAAGTCTTTGCATAGGCTCTTTTCCCAGCCACATACTGTTTTCCTTTTAGTATCCAATTATCTAAGAGGATTTGGCCCCGCCCAATGTGGGGGTGTGTGCTGCTTTGATCCTATAGTTGAGATTCAGAGAATTGGAGTGACATCATCTGTAACAAGAAAAATGCTTCTCTTGGTGAGTAGAAGACCTATATATACTAGTCAAATTTAAGGGTCTGCAGTCCAATTCATCAGCTTTCTCTATTTTATTCAGTCAACATCATTACTAATATACCTGAGAGAAGGTCTTGTTCTGAGATCCTATAAGGTAAGTAATCTCAAAATTATTTTTAATTTTATGAAATTTTTGATAATCAAGTAATTATTTAATGCATTCATTACACATTCTACAAATATGTTGTTTGTTCGAGGTAAAATATTAAGGAAGTTGAATTGTATTTAATATAAAATGCCACAATGCGAAATAAATCTATGATACTAAAGGACTCATACATCATTTATTTACATTATTAAAGTATTTTGAGATACATTGTTTTTTAAAAATTCATCTGAATTGTAGGAAAAATAATTAAAACTTGGTATTACATACTTTAACAGCATCTTTATAGAAATTTGGAAATAAAACAGGCTGACGGTAAATGAATAGTTCTGATTTAAATAACCACCATACATTAGGTATAGTTAAAATTCCATTTTTCCTGCAGCATATACTTATCCAGATTGTTTATTTTGTGCCTTATAGAGAGCTCAGGCTATATACTAAAGTTGGATAAATTCAGTTTGACTGCTGAGTATTTATTCCCTTTACATAAATGACAGCCTTTTCTATTATGTGTTCCTGTAAACTATTTCGTGAAAATTGTATTACATGAATTTTTTAGCTTTTTTTTTTTTTTTTTGCAGTTTTTGGCCAGGGCTGGGTTTGAACCCACCACCTCCAGCATATGGGGCCGATGCCCTACTCACTGAGCTACAGGCACCATCCTTTATTACATGAATTTTAAGGGTATTTCACAACCATTTTCTAGCTCCTTCTCAAGATATTCTTATATGAAGCCCATCTCTCTCACTACTACTAAGTAACCAAAGCAGATATGTCTGAGGTCACTAAGAGAATGTGGCATAATATGGATTACATACCAGCGCTCCAGTCCTCTAACAACTGTGCTTATTTCTGATATAAACCAAAAAAGGAAATTTTCATTGATTGCTCCATCAATAGCTTTATATTGTAGAGTGAATAGAAATGTAATAGGTTATAATGTTCCTTATGCTACTTCTAAATGATGTGGTTTCCCTTCGAAAGGAGTACATGACCACTCTGTGTATGTTAAAAAGTAGAATGCTAAGCCTTAGGGAAAAGCACTTCTATAATAAGAGCCTTGACAATTGTCATGCAGATTAAGGTAAAAATATCCCATATTGATATGAAAAGCTTTGTGAGCAAAGAGCGAGAGCCAAAAATTATATGAAAAGATAATTGTTCGTAAAATAAGTTGAAGAAACAAGATGTACACAAGTATTTCATTTATAGCTGAAGCTCAAAATACATATAACAAGTAATCAGAAGATTTTTAAATGTTTTGATACGTTTTTTATAATGCTAGGAGAAGTGTTAATTTGGTAAAAATCTCTAAATCAGAGCCTATTAATTTGGCATTTATGATTATTGTTGCAGTGGTTGAAATGAAGTTTACTGATGAAAGAGATTTGCTAAATAAATAAATTAGCAATTTAACTAATTAATAAAATTAGCCATTTTCAAGCAAATTATAAGCAATTAGGCATAACGAACATAAAATGCAGGAGGAAATTCTCAAAAGTAAGCTCTTCCATTCCTCTTGTGGCTTAAGATTCATATGTTAAAACTTGCACAAGAGGCTCAGCGCCTGTCACATACAACTGAGCTGGCAGGTTCGAATCCAGTCCCGGCCTGCTAAACAAGAATGACGGCTGCAACCGGCGTTGTGGTGGGCACCTGTAGTCCCAGTGACTTGGGAGGGGGAGGCAAGAGACTCACTTGAGCCCAGGAATTGGAAGTTGCTGTGAGCTGTGATGCCAGACATTCTATCCAGGGTGACAGCTTGAGGCTCTGTCTCAAAAAAAAAAAAATTTTTGCACAAGAAATCGTAAAAAGATACCGAAAGCAAAGCTCAGCTGTCCATCCCTAAATCAAATTATGTTTATATATAATGTAGTAATGTAGCCATAAAATAAAGAATCTGATTCCATAAGTCTCACCTGAAAACCAACCCTGTAAGTTACTATTATACTCTATTCATGGTTATACGGTTTTAAATAAAAACTACTGTGAATTTATTTATATAGTTTGGAGTATTAAAAATATTTTTAAATATCTCCATTTTGCTTTTCCTTTTAGCAAGGATGATACCTGCAAAAGACATGGCTAAAGTAATGATTGTCATGTTGGCAATTTGTTTTCTTACAAAATCAGATGGGAAACCTGTCAAGTAAGTACTGCTCTGTGCCCTGAAGGCATGGAAATGGATTTTTAAGGTGGATTTTATGACTTGGAAGGGAGGTGCTAATGGAGTGGCCCTCTCTGTTTCTGTTCTTCCCAGGAAGAGATCCGTGAGTGAAATACAGTTTATGCACAACTTGGGCAAACATCTGAACTCAGTGGAGAGAGTGGAATGGCTGCGTAAGAAACTGCAGGATGTGCACAATTTTATTGCCCTTGGAGCTTCTCTGGCTTCCAGAGATGATGCTTTCCAGAGGCCTCGAAAAAAGGAAGACAATGTGCTGGTGGACAGCCTTCCAAAAAGTCTTGGAGAGGCAGACAAAGCTGATGTGGATGTGTTAATTAAAGCTAAATCCCAATGAAAACAGATACAGTCAGGGCACGGTGTAGGGCAATAATATTACATGCTGCTAATTTTTCAAAGCTCTATTAAGATTACCAAGTGCCAATATTCTTAATATTATCAAAATACATGTAATCACTTGTTAGCTATGATAGCTGAAATTTTTAATTGATTATTTTGATTTCACTGTATTCACTTAAGAGCTCTTTTAATTGTCCTATTTCTACTATTTGTTCTTTTTAAAGTATGTTGTTGCATAACTTACAAAAGAATAAAGTTGCACTTTTAAATCTGTCTGCTACCTTATAGAGTAAAATAAAAATTTAATCATCATAATTCTAAATAAATGAAGTGAAATATTTCTCACTTATTACAAGTATGTCTTTTTGGTTATGTCTGACGCTCAAACATAACACTAAGTGGAATAACACGAAATTTTTTTAAAATCCTATGTTTAAATCATATGTTTCACATTTTGGCATTTTGATTATCATCTTTTAGTATTAACAAGTACCAGGTTCCCAAATCCTCCCTACCTAGACATTGTTGTCCTCTTCATTTCAGGAAAGGAAATGAAATGTTCAGTTAAAAAAGGGCAGAAAGTGATCTGAAACTTGAATGCAAAAGCATCATTTGTCCGTACATTAACCTTCTTTTTTTTTTTTTTTTGAGACAGAGTCTCAATATGTCACCCTCAGTCCAGTGCTAGTCGTCACAGCTCACAGGAACCCCAAACTCTTGGGTTTAAGCAATTCCCTTGCTTCAGCCCCCAAGTAGCTGGGACTACAGCTGCCCATCACAATGCCAACTATTTTTTGGTTATAGTTGTCATTGTTGTTTGGCAGGCCCGAGCTGGGTTTGAAGCTGCCAGCTCTGGTGTATGTGGCTAGTGCCCTAGCCACTGAGCTATAGGCGCCCAGCCGTACATTAACCTTCTAACCATATTTCTAGTCTGGATTCCAAATTGCAAGGAATAGAATTTTTGTGTTTATTAGAAGATAACTTCATTTGTTCACTTATCATTTGACAAATACCTATTTAGTGTCCATTATTTGTTAAGCACTATGGAAAACAGAACAGAGATAGTTTCTGTGGTCACAGGACCTACAATTTAGTGGGGAAGACAGACAAATTCATTAATAAGTTTGATAATTGCTATGCAAGAAAAGTACAAAGTATTGCAATAATATGAAATACAGAACCCTAATCTATTTAGGTCAGTGCTGTCCAATGAGAAATTTCTGCAATGGGGAAAATGTTGTATACTCTGTGCTATCCAATATGGTGACCATGTGTGTATTTACTTAAAATGTGGCTAGTGTGATTGATGACTGATTTTAAAATTTTAATTTACTTAATTGAAATAGTTACATATGGCTGCTATACTGAACAGTGTAAATCAATCTCAAGAGGATCGAGCTAATCAGAAAGATGAGTAAGATTTAACTAGGTGGGCTCGGCACCTGTGGCTCAACAGGCTAAGGCGCCAGCCACGTACACCTGAGCTGGCAGGTTTGAATCCAGCCCGGGCCCATCAAACAACAATGAAGGCTGCAACCAAAAAATGGCCAGGCATTGTGGCGGGCGTCTATAGTCCCAGCTACTTGGGAGGCAGAGGCAGGAGACTCGCCTGAGCCCAGGAATTGGAGGTTGCTGTGAGCTGTGATGCCACAACACTCTATCCAGGGTGACAGCTTGAGGCTCTGTCTCAAAAAAAAAAAAAAAAAAGATTTAATTAGGTGAAAAGACATAGGAGAACCTCCCTGGCCAGTGGTACAACATGTGCAAAGGCCCTGACTTGAGAGTAAACATGGCTGTAATGCTAGAAGCTGGGATTCCAAATATGAATAAGATCCCATCCCTGGCCTCAAAGAGTTCATGTTCTAAAGAGGAAGACTAAGATGTAAGCAAGTAATTTTACAACGCAAATGTAAAATACTGTGAGATGCAGATCCAGGGTGGTGGCTCATGCCTATAATTCCAGCACTTTGAGGCCAGGAGTTTGAGACCAGCCTGGACAACATAGCTAGACAAAAAAATAAAAGGAATCAATGCCCTGGTTGACAGCCATCAAAAAAGTCTTGGAGAGGCAGAGAAAGGTGAAACTTGAGTGCAAAAGCATTTGTCCCTACATAAACCCTGTAATCATATTTTTAGTCTATCCCAAGTTGCAAGGAATAAAAAAAATAAAAATATTAGACAGATTTGATGGGGCATGCCTGTAGTCCTAGATACTTGGAAGACTGAAACAGAATAATTGCTTGAATCCAGGAATCTCAGGTTACAGTGCTCTATGATTGCACCACTGCATTCCAGCCTGGGCAGCAAGGCAAGACCCTGTCCCTAAGAAAAACAAAAACCAAAAATCTAAGAGATTCACAGAGGAGGGAGTGGAAAAAGTAGATCTGCCTGATGGAAGGAATAACTGAGATGGAATTTTTTTTTTTTTTGTAGAGATAGAGTCTCACTTTATTACCCTCGGTAGAGTACCATGGCGTCACACAGCTCACAACAACCTCCAACTCCTGGGCTTAGGCGATTCTCTTGCCTCAGCTTCCTGAGTAGCTGGGACTGCAGGAGCCTGCCACAACATGCAAAACTGAGATGGAATTTTAATGGCGTTGAACTTTGCAAAACATGGAAGAATATTAACAAATTTCTGGCATCCTGGTAGAATCAACCAGGTTTTGGTTTAGATGCAGAGACAAGAATCTACTTTTAATTTAAATTGAAAGGGATGCATTATAGAATTATTGAGAATGCTTAAGAAAGCAAGACTCTAGGTTGAACACTAAGGAAAGACTTTCAAAGCTACTCAGAGAGCTGTTCTCCCTTTTGACGTCAGTAGCTGCCAAAATATTATTCTGAGATTGCCTTGATCAGGAAGCAGCTTCTTACTGCTGCTGTTCCAGAAACTTACTATACATACCATAATCCACTCCAGGAAAAAGTGATGTCCAGCACTCTGCCTCTCAACATCCAGTCAGGACTTTGTTACTGTAACCTTTGTAACACTAGCACGATAAAATCAAACCCCTTCACAATAATGCTTGCCAGCAGAGAGGGAGAAATAGCAAATCACCTTACTTCTGCCTTCCCAGTCTCACATGAATGCCCTAGATCTCACCCAGAACTTTAGCTGCAGAGGTGTCTGGGAAGTGTAGTTTTTAGCTTTGCAGCCTATGTAATACAGAAACGCACTCAGAAGGTGGCATGCAAGGTGTCTCCAACTCCTCCATAGCATAAATGCCACAGTGAATATTCTTGAATATTTATAGAACTGTGTGAGAATTTCTTTCTTTTTTTTTTTTTTTTGCAGTTTTTGGCCAGGGCTGGGTTTGAACCCGCCACCTCTGGCATACGGGGCCTGCACCCTCCTCTGTTGAGCCACAGGCACCGACCCTGTGGGAGAATGTCTTTGAGATGATGAGCCAGGAGTGAAATCATAAGACATAACAAATTTTTCAAGTAGAGTTTATACTCCTTCCAGCAGAACTAAGCATTCTTGTCTCCCTATTTCCCCTTCCAGCTTGGAAATATATGCCTTTATAAACAGTTTTGCCATATTGGCATCAAATAGTTACTCATTGTTTTAATTTGCATAGTTCTGACCACTAGTAAAATTGAGCTTCTCTGCCCCAATGAAATGCTTATTTATATATCCTTTGCCAAGTTTTCTATTGTTTTTTCTGCCCCTGTTGATTTTGAGTTCTTTGCATATTCTGATAAGAATAGATACTACACTCGAGCTTAGCCAAAAGTCTGAGAAGCAATGTGTATATTCTCATAAAAGTTCCTTTTTGGTTTTAAGTGTCACAAATATTTTCTCCCAGTATTCCATGTATTTGCTCGCTCTTTCTATGCTCACTTTTGATGGACTCAGATACTTTATTATTTGTAATTTTGGAGATCTTGTCAAAGAAGTCCTAGGTCACAAAGACTTCTCTTACATCTCTTTTGGAGTTTTACTTTTCACTTTTAGGCATTTATTTTTCTGGAGTTAAATCTTTTGTTTGGCAAAATGCATGAGTTTTATTTATTTTTTCATATTAACAGCCTGTGTTCCAAACACTATCTATCAAATTTTATTATTTCTTGATAGCTTTATAGAGAACCTATACATCATATTTTAAGTTACCAGGAAAAAAAACCAATAGGTTTGTTTTTTATTTTATTTAATTGGGGGTGGAGATGGCTGAAAAATTGCTTTATTATGCTCTTTGAGTCAACTTTCAGTCCATGCAAGGTCAATCTCAGATGGGGATCCACAAGTCACTCTCCCTGACTTTCTCTCCATCTCTTGACTTAATCCTTAGAACTGTTTTCATCTGAGTGCTTCCAGCCCTGTGATTCTCCACCCTCTGTGGCCTATACATAGATAAAACTTCCTTCCAAGTTAGGCTAATGAAAAGCCAACATAGGCTCTCTTCAGAAACAAGTTCTTAGTTACATGCTGAAGCAACACTTCTCGAAGGTGGCCCCTAGGAGATACGCAAGGAGAAGAAACAAAACCAGCCCTCAGACTGTTGGCTTCTTGAGTCTGCTTCAACTTCATCCTGAGCAAAGACCAAGTATTCAGAATTAAGTCAGGCTTTGAAATCAATTATTTATTTTTACAATTCTAATCCTAAGGCTTCCTTTTTAGTAAAACAAATTGAATAGTTTTCTCAACCTTATAAACTCCTGGAAATGTCAGAGGACATGGGAGTATAGGATCCAACAGTTTCATCCCATATGCTCTTCCTTTGGAGCAGAGATCACATGTATCCTTGAGAGGACTGTGGCCAAACTGAGACATCTATAGCTTTCTTGGCACAGACCTTTATGGGTTGCATGTTCTCACTGTTCCTTTGGATCACAAGACACGGGAGTGAAAACAGAGGCTCCAAGCTAGACTTGTGAGGCTATATAAATGAAACCATCACTCTCGTTAAAAAATTAAATTGCTTTCAAGTTACAGTCAAAGAAAATCTCTACTTTCCCTGAGTTTGGGTTCACGTGGAGAATAGTCTCAGTTTCTATGCTAGCAGTGACTTCACATATCCTCTTTAGGCTTACAACCCAGAACTTCAGATCTGAAGACACGTGACATGCAGATTCCCTGCAAAGACCCACAGTCCATCCCGCTGTTCATCCTACTTTCACTTCCAAGGAGTGTCTGCAAAAGGTGAAGTATGAGGACCTCAGGACAAGAGCAGCAGAGAAAAAAGTCTCAACATTCTCTGGTGGTCTCATCAGGACATACACACAACTGACACTCCACAGGTCGTTAGAAAATATGAGCAAGCCAATGGCTATAGTCAGATCCAGAGACATGTTCGCATAGAAGCCCAACATCCAACAACACATGCTCCTTATAGACATCATCATTTCGATCCTAACTGCTAGCTTCCCCAGGGCCATGTTGGCTTGGATGTTTTGGATCCAAAGAGATGTCTAGACAATGGGAATAAGTGAAAAGGTTGTCCTCCTTCTCCCTGTTAAAACATCTAAGGGCCTGTAAATCAGAAGTTATGTTTACAGAATATCAAACAAAGATCTTTGAATAGTTTAAACAAATGGGACATAGATTCTTTTCTTTATTCTTTTGACATAGCCCCCTTTTCAATGTGACTGTTCTTGGTTTTGTGCTCCTCCTGGATATTGCAACTTCTTAACTAGATTCTAGACTTCTCATAAAGGCTTCCTCCATTTCCTGAATAGCTGGGACTACAGGCACCCACCATAACACCAGCTTAATTTTCTCTATGTTTAGTAGAGATAGGTTCTCATTCCTACTCGGGCTGTCTTGAATTCCTGAGCTCAAACAATCCTCCTTCCTTGGCCACCTAGAATGCTATGATTACAGGCATTAGCTATCCCACCCACCCCTCACATTCTTATTGTTATTGCTATTCTCTTGTTTTTCTTAATAGTTTTTAAAAATACACACATCCCTTGAATACAATGGATAGTTTAATATAATTTTTTCTAATGTTTGCCTTTTTAAAATATAGACTTTGCCAGGCACCATGACTCATGCCTGTAAACCTACCACTCTGGGAGGCCAAGGTAGGAGGATCACTTGAGGTTAAGACTTTGAGATCAGGCTAAGCAAGACCAAAACCCTGTCTCTATCAAATAAACAAAAAGATTAGAGGGGCATTGTGGGGAGTCCCTGCGGTGCCAGCTACTTGGGAAGCTGAGGCAGGAAGATCACTGGAACGCAGGAGTTTGAGGTTGCTGTGAGATAGGCTGATACCATGGCACACTAGCTGAGTAACAAAGTGAGACTCTGTCTCAAAAAAGCAAACAAACAAACAAACAAACAAAACCACTACGAGCTCTGTCTTTCCAGCTTGTGATATCACTATATACCTGGCTAAGTTCCATCTCTCTATTTTAAATTTGTCCTAGTAAGCATGTCATTTAAAGGTATTCATTTCTGAATTAGTGAGGGTAAACAAATTGCTATACAAATAAATCCCAAATGTATATTCACCTAAATTAAATAAAAGTTTATTTCTCGTTCACGTAACATTACTGGAATGTTATATAGCCGGGCAGGTGAACAGGTCAACAGTTCACCTTCTTCCAAGTAAGCTTAGGGTTGTTTCTATTCCAGTTAGCTGGAAGGGAATAAACTAGGAATACCCTGTGGGAAGTTTTTATGAGGCAGGCCTGGGAAAGATGACATATCTTCACAGTCCTTTGACTATAGTGCAATCATGTAATTATACCCAATACTATAAAGTGAGAGGAGGTGAAGGAGCAGCTGGTAAATGTCATCTGGCTGAGTGGATTCTCCCCAAGGGCAACTCTACATTAGAAACCACAAGTTCTTCGTAGCAAGCTAGACGTCTCTGCTACAATTCCTTTTTTTTTTTTTAATTAATGAATTTTTTATTGTGGTTAAACATCCATAACATAAAATTTAACTATACAATTTCATGGAATTAATTACATTTACATTGTTGTGCAACCATTACCACCATCAATCTCCAGATCTTTTTCTTTCTTTTTCTTTTAAGTTTTTATTTATTTATTTATTTATTTTGCAAGGTGAATGAATGTATCAATGAACGAACACAGTCCCCTCCGGGGCAAAGTGAATGAATGCATCAATGAATGGACACAGTCCACTCATAGAATTGAGGCTCAGGAAATTCACATGAAACTGACCTAGGCATAGGAAATGGGGGTTCCACATTTACTCCCAAGTGCAAAGTGAAGGAAACACCAAGGCACAGATATCTCCTCCGCAGTTGTCTGGCCTTTTTGGCTATTGGCGCCTCCGGTGGGGGTTGGAGGTCCCCCTCCTTGCCAGTCATCAAGCCCGCTGGCCCGCTGGTTCTTCAGCTGGCTGCCGCAGCACCAACACCGCCAAGGAGGAGGCAGCAGGTCCGCCAGCTCCGCTGAGCTGTCTAGGGCCCCAGATGTCCTGCATCAATTCTCCCTCTCTGAGTAGAAACCCTAACTGCTGTTAGGGAAAAGGGGCAAAGACTCGATCTAATTGCTTCCTGCTGAATCGGGCCATGACAGAAGGGGGCAGTTAGGGTTTCTCCAGAAGGAGAGTGATACAGGGGTTCGTGGACTGGAACCATCTTTATTGCGTGTGGACATTTCTGGAAAACACAAATCTAATTAGTATAATCAGTAATAGGCAAAGGTAGAGCAGCATCAGGTCAGAAAAATCCCTATATCTAAATGGTTTCTGTACAGTATTTCTGACTCAGAGAGAGTCGCTATAGCATATTGAGGGTGGAAACTTGGAGGGCTTCAGAGAATAAAGAACTTTTCTCCAAATAATTTGCTACTACAATATTCTTAACTCCATCTACAAAAATAACCATTGTTAAAATCGGACTCTATATTTTTCTAATCATTTATTTCTCTGAAAATATAGACAATTTTCTTTTTACATAATTGAGATTATATTAAACATACTACTTTGTAACCATTACTTTACCATGTAATATATAATTTTAATGGCTTGATAGTCATCTATTAATGATATATTGTAATTATGTCATTAATCAACTATTAGTTATTTTGGTTGCCTCTAGTTTTTCATTATTATTAAAAACAGTGAAAAGAACATTTGAAAAATAATGTTTGTGCACAGCCATGAAGATTTTCTAGAATAATGTGGAATTTCCAGGTCAAAATATGCAAACATTTAAGTTTTTGATTTGTATAGACAATTGGCTGTCCAGGAAGGTTACATCATTTGGCTTTCCCTAGTTTTCTATGAGTCAACAGTGTTGCATATTAAAGTTTTCTAAAAAGCCTTTGAGTTTGATAGAAAAAAATCACTCAAAAGAAAATCTGGTTTTATTTTATTTATTTATTTATTTGAGACAGAGCCTCGCTCTATTGTTGCCCAGGTTAAGAGTACTATGGTGTGCTGGCTTCGGCAGCATATATACTAAAATTGGAACATTACAGAGAAGATTAGCATGGTCCCTGTGCAAGGATGACACACAAATTCATGAAGCATTTCATATTTTTTAAAATTTGACCTTTTGCTCACTTAAATAAAAAAAAAAAAGAGTACTATGGCATCAGCCTAGCTCATAGTGACTTCAAACTTCTGGGTTTAAGCCACCCACTTGCCTCATCCTCCTGAGTAGTTGAGACTACAGGTGCCAGCCACAGCATCCAACTAATTTTTCTACTTTTAGTAGAGATGGGATCTCACTCTTGCTTAGGTGGGTCTTGAACTCTTGAGCTCAATAGATCCTCCCAGCTCTCCTCCACCTCCCAGAGTGCTAGCCAGTTTTTGAACATTTAACAATGTTAGCCCTCCTGCTTGGGAAGGATCCCTACCCTGTGTCTTGGATCAGGCCCATAGTCTGTCTCCATCTCAGTAAATGCTCTGTTGTTGGTTGGTTTGCTTTCAGATTCTTTCTGTGTGAAGCCAAGAGCCCTCTTGGTGGGGTCAGGGGACTTTCCTCCCTTCATCAGGACTCCTGATGATCACTTCATGACTTTTATGTTACCAATCATACTTTATAATTCTGTAGTTACTTATTTATTAATAATTGCATGTCTCTGTTTACTAGCTTATATAGGCTTAAGGAGAACAGGAATTATATCTGTTTTACTCACCACTTTAAGTCCAAGGTCAAGTGCTGACAAGGTAATAGGTATTAAATTGATATGGGTAAAATAAATTAATTGTTGTTTAATTTTGTATTTTTGTGATAGAGGTGTTGAACATTTTAAATTGTTAATTGCCAAGTAAGTTCTCTTGTCAATAGCTTCTTTTTTTTTCTTTCTTTTTTTTTTTTTTTTGAGACAGAGCCTCAAGCTGTCACCCTGGATAGAGTGCTGTGGCATCACAGCTCACAGCAACCTCCAATTCCTGGGCTCAAGTGAGTCTCCTGCCTCTGCCTCCCAAGTAGCTGGGACTACA
>CAUYON010065441.1:0-35645 GCA_963573935.1 Arctocebus calabarensis
CAATTTACAATCGCCAAAATATGGAAACAGCGTAAATGCCCACCAACCCAGGAATGGATTAACAAGCTATGGTATATGTACACTATGGAATACTATTCAGCCATTAAAAAAATGGAGACTTTACAGCCTTTGTATTAACCTGGAAGGAAGTGGAACACATAATTCTTAGTAAAGCATCACAAGAATGGAGAAGCACGAATCCCATGTACTCAATTTTGATATGAGGACAATTAACGACAATTAATGACATGGTGGGGGTGAGGGAAGGGGAGAGCAGAGAGAGAAAGAATGAGGGAGGGGTGGGGAAAGGAAGAGCAGAGAGAGGAAAGGAGCGAGGGGGGTGGGGTCTTGGTGTGTGCCATACCTTTTGGGGGCAAAACACGAGTGTAAGAGGGACTTTACCTAACAAATGCAATCAGCATAACCTGGTTTCTTATACCCTCAATGAATCCCCAACAATTAAAAAAAAATACATACAATATTTTCTTTAAGACATAGCCTCAAGCTATTGCCCTGGGTAGAGTTCTGTAGCATCACAGCTCACAGCAACCTCCAACTCCTGGGCTTAGGTGATTCTCTTGCCTCAGCCTCCCAAGTATCTGGGACTACAGGTGCCTGCCACACTGCCTGCCTATTTTTTTGGTTGTAGTTGTCCTTGTTGTTTGGCAGGCCTAGAGTGGATTCAACCCCACCAGCTCTGGTGTATGTAGCTTAGCCACTTGAGCTACAGGCGCCACGCCACCTATAAAATATTTTAATAAGCTAATAAGCTATAACCAATCTTTTTTTAATTATTATTAAATCATAGCTGCGTACATTCGTACAATCAAGCAGTAAGATGTGCTGGTTTCATATACAATATGAAATGTTTTCATCAAACTGTTTAGCATACCCTTCATGGTATTTTCTTAGTTATTGTATGAAGACATTTGTATTCTGCATTTAGTAAGTTTCGCCTGTACCCTTCTAAGATGCACCATAGGTGTGGCCCCACCAATTACTCTTCCTCCACCCCAATCTCCCCCTCCCCTCACTTCCCATATTCTTGTGAAAGTTATAACGAATCTTTAGGCACAGTCATTAAAAATCATTCAATCAATAAATAAATACATGTATTAAAGTGGATCTTGACTACCTAACCTTAAGCAACATCACACCCTAGGGAATGCTTCAAGGTAAACCAGTAACTATATACAGGGACTTGTAAAAGATGCTTAGGACAAGTTAATTAGGTGCTGGAAGATGTTTAAGATGTGGTCCATAGGATTTGTCCCTAGTATTTTAATAATTGTTCCTTCTCCCCTACTTTGAAGGCTGCCAGAGTCCAGGCATGGATTCCTGGAGCCATAAAGCCAATTTGTTAACCTGAACAGTACAATATCACCCTTGGGCCCAAACAGGAGTCTACCTGCACTCTGAGTGGAAGCACAGGGCAGGCTGTGGGGCTGCCTGGCAGTACTGTGTAGTCTCTGAACTCTTGGCCCTGCACTCCACCAGTAACTGTTATACACACGCACAGAGTAGAGTACCCATTATTGTACCATATTGTATATCATAAGCAATACAAACATTCATTAAAAGGAAGATTGGGAGGAATAAGATGTAAAATGAACAGAGAAAGAAGTTCTCTAGAGATTGTGCTGTTTTCTTCCCCATATCATTTTTTCCCTTATCTTGCACATACCTCTTTGGAGACCACTGTCTTAGAGTAAAGCCTAAGGCCTTCTCTGGACCACCCCTTCACCTTTACAGCCAGTTTTCCATGATTCAGCCCCAGCCCGTCTCACCAGCTGTCCCCACAAGGGCTCTCAGCCCCACTCAACTCTCCATCACGTCCATACCCACACCATTTCCTGCGTGTACAATGTACTCTCCAATTTTTGTTCATGTTGTTCCTTCATGAATGTTCCAAACATTCAGCCCAAATGTTTTTCTTTCTTTCTCTAGCTATCAATCTTCAAGACCAAGACCAAGTTTAAATTCTATCTCCACCCTGTAATTTTAACTCATTTCTATAACATCCCAAAGACTGTGTTCTTTCTAGCATACCAAACTTTGCTTCATGAACTGGCTTCCCACAACAGAAAATGCCCTTTACATATACTCATATTCTCTCATTACGTCCTCAGCTAGCCCTGCAAATACAAGTTATCATCTTTGAAGGGAGTCAAGAGCCTTAGAGAGGTAAAGGTGACTTGTCTAAGGGAACATTGTTAGCAAACAGCAGGGATGGTTTCTAAGCTAGATCAGTCCAACCCTAGATCCCATGCGCTTTCTGCTTTGCTGTGCGAGTGGATCTGCTCTTCTCTGTTCTTTACTTGTTACTTGCACTTCAATTTAGCTTTTAGTCATTTTGCCTTGGCTTAAACATCAACTTCAATCTCTCTTTTCTCCATTGCTCTGTAAGATAATTGAGGATAGAAAATATATTTTACTCAACTCTCTGGTGACCAGCACCTACACATCAAAAGTATGTGAAACCTACTAAATGCAGAACACAAATGTTTTCACATAATAAACAAGAAAATCTCACGAAGGTTATGTCGAACAGTTGGATGAAAATATTTCAGATTGTATATGAAGCCTGCACACTGTACCCCATGATTGCACTAATGTACACAGCTATGATTTAATGAATAAGTAAATAAATATGTACATAAATGCCAAGTTGAGCCCTTCAGGCAGCACAATTGCAAAGAAATCTCAATTCACTGTGCTGTCCCCATGGCTGGAGCTTTCCTATCTCTTAGCTGCCAACTCTAGGTTCAAAGAATAAGAAAAGGAAATTGGAAAAGGTGGAAGAGATGCCATCTCTTGCTATCCCATAAAATAGCAGTTCTCAACCCCTTTGTAACAATGAAAATATCAGATATTTACATTATGATTCATAACAGCAGCAAAATTACAGTTATGAAGCAGCAAGAAAAATAAGTTTATGGTTGGAGGTCAACACAACATGAGGAACTGTGTTAAAGGGTCATAGCATTAGGAGGCATTAGGAAGGTTGAGAACCACTGCCCTAAAAGATCATTCTTAATGAACCATAGGCTGTCCTTAGAAACTGTTTGATTCATAAGAAGTTCTTTCCTGTCCACTGTGAGCAGAGTGCTAGTGACATCACCTGAATGTTGACACAGGTCCAGGTGGCCATCCAGATGCCAGGACATGCAGGGGACATGGAGGGATGTTACTATCACCAGGGGATAGTCTGTTAAATCCTCCGCTCCTCCTCTCACGAGCACTCCTGTTGGGTGAACTTTTAGGAGACAAGTTACCATGGCCAAGGAGAAACTTGATAAGTCAGTCTATTTGCAAGTAGCCCTGGTATAGTAGGCAGAACAGTGGATCCAACAGACACCAGATCCTAATCTCCGAAACCTGTGAATGTTAACCTTACACACAGTCATGCACTGCATAAGAATGTGTCAGAAGGACTGCATATTGAACAATGGCCCCATAAGATTATAAAGAAGCTGAGAATTCCTCTCAACCAATGATGCCATAGCTGTCATAATACTGTGGCACAATGCATTGCTCATGTGTTTGTGGTGCTGTTGGTGTAAGCCTACTGTGCGGCCAGCCATATACAAGTATAGCACATACAGTTATATACGGTACCTGATACTTGGTAATGATCATAAATGACTATGTTACTGTTTTATGTATTCACTATACCTTTTATTGCCATTTTAGAGAGTACTCCTCCTAGTTATTAAAAAAGAGAGAGAGAGAGGGAGAACCTTAAAACAGCCTTGGGAAGGTCCTTGAGGAGGTATTCTAGAAGAAGGCCCTTAGTCATAGGAGATGGCAGCTCCGTGCTCGTATTTGCCCCTAAGGACCTTCCAACACGACAAGATGAGGAGGTGGGAGTCAGTGAGACTGATGATCCTGACCCTGTGTAGGCCTCGGCTGATGTGTGTGTTTGTGTCTCAGTTTTTAACAGAAATACTTAAAAAGCAAAAAATTAAAATACATCTAAAACAGCTGTAGAATAAGGAGACAAAGAAAGGAAATATATTTGTATACCCGTACAAAACGTGTTTTAAGCTAAGTATCATTACCAAAGAGTCACAAAGTTTTAAAAAATGAAAATTTATAAAGTAAAAACGTTACACTAAGGTGAAGTTCACTTATTATTCATGAAAGAAAAAAAATTGTATAAATTTAGCACAGCCAAAGCACACAGAGTGTATAAGGTCTGTGGTAGCATATGGTGATGTTCTAGGCCTGCCCAGAAGATGTCCCCATCATAAATGTCTACCGTGTCCCAGGCACTGCACTGAGCATAATGAACACACAGGGAACAGACTGTCGTGGCCCCTGCTCTGCCAGGGTGGACCAGAAAATACTCTCTTAGCAGACCACCTTTCCCACTCCTTGAGAGGGGACTCAGAAGCTGCCTGAGAGGAATCGCCACCTTCTTGTCCCCAGACTCACACCACCACACCTTCCCATCATGCTCCTTTCTTGTGCAAAGGGAATAGTGTTTCTCCTTCCATCTACAACCGTCCCTCCACAACGCTCCAAGTCCCCTCGCCTTCAGACTCCTCAAACTCCTCGTTCCCCCCTCTCTTGAATCATTACCCTTTCTTTCTATATCCAATGTTTTACACCATCAGCATTAAAACAGTTCTAGGTCCTTTCCACCTTAAAAATAATAATAACTCTCCCAAGCTACTGCCCTAACTTCTCTTCTTCACAATCTCCTTTAAAGAGTTGTCTGGGTTCATAGTCTGTCCCTTTGTTCTCAATTCCCCAACCACCCACTAAAATTAGGCAAATGACCATTCCCATGCCATAATATTACCATGGCCGCTCTCAGTAAATCCCAAGGACATTTCCCAATTCTCCCTCTTGACCTCTGTATAGGATTTGACACTCGATCATTCCTTCCTTTTTGAAATAACTTCTCCTTTAGTTTCCACAACACCACACCCCTCTGAGTGTTCTTTTATTTCTCTTCAGTAGGCAGGATTCTCGACATGTTCCCCTGAATTCCCATCCCCAACTCATTCAATCAAACACTGTTGCTGCTGGGAGGGGACTTTGCAGATAGAATTAAGGTTGCTAATCAGCTACCCTTAAAATAGGGAGAGCAGCCTGGGTTCTGCAGGTGGCCCCTGTAATCACATATGCTCCTACAAGCAGAAGAGGAAAGTAGAAGAATCAGAGAAAAGTGACAGGAGGGACTCACGTGTGGAAAGGACTTGTGCTGCCATTGCTGGCTTTGCAGCGAACCCAGTGCCACAGAGAGCGAGTTGTCTCCAGAAGCTGGGAACTTAACTCCCAGCCAGCAGGGCATCTGCCAACAACCTGAATAAGCCTGAAAAAGGATTCTCCCCTCGAGCTTTTAGCAAGGCCAACTCTTTGATTTCAGTCTGGCGAAACTCCTGGCTAAGAATGAGTTCAGCCATGCTGTGCCCAGATTCTGGACCTATAGTAACTGAAAAAACAAACGATAAATAGGTATTGCTGCAGAATGATAAATTTGCAGCAAAGTACTATGGCAACTATAGAAAACTTGTATGCTCTTTGCTCCCTCTCTGCCTCTTTATAGACTCCTTTTTCTTTACCTGTTCCTAAGTCATGGCTTCCTGTTCTATGCATTCTTCCAGAGTAATATTTTTAGCTCCGTGGCTCCAATTTCCATCTACCTGCTACTAAAGCTACAAGCCATGACTCTGTCAGATATCTTTGTTGAGTTCTAAACTCCTAAATCCAACTGTCTGCTAGATGTCTCCATCCATGTGACTCAGGGGCATCTAAAACTGCACATGTCCAAACTTGAACTCATATTTGCCCCTTAAGCTGCTCCTGCTCCTGCGATCTCTATGATGTCATAATTGTCCACCTACCAGAGTCTAAACCTGAACCCCATACTTATCTCCTCCCTCTTCTTCAATGCTAAATTCAATCCCCTCATCCCATCTACTCCAACTACTGATTTTCTCAAATCCATCCACTGCTATTTCCCAGTGTAAGTCACCATTATCTCCCATTTACACTAAAGCAAAAGCTCTTAGTAGTGTCCACTCTATGATATACTTCACAATCAATTCACCTAGCCACAGTCAAAATATCACTCCTTGACCAGGCATGGTGGCTCATACCTGTAATCCTAGCACTTTTGCGGGCCAAGGCAGGATGATGGTTTGAGGCCAGGAGATGGAGACCAACCTGAGCAAGAGCAAAATCTCATCTCTACAAAAAGTAGAAAAATTAGCCTGGAGTGATGGTGCACACCTGTAGTCCCAATTCCTTGGGATGCTGAGGCAGAAAGATTGCTTAGCCCAGGAGTTTGAGGTTGCTATAAGCTGTGATCATGCCACTGTACTCTAGCCTGAGCCAATAAAATCCCTACTTATGGGGAAGAACATAACACAAGTCAAGTTGCCATTCTTAAGAATTTCAAGAGAATCATTCATAACTAGAGCAAAAAAGTTAAGGAAAAAACAAGAGGAAAAACGAGATGTGAAGGACTATTTCATGAGGTCCAATATCAACTGTGATTTCTTAAAATGTAGGAGTGGGAAGTATTTTTTTAATAGAGGACACTAACCCGAAGTTCTAGAAAGAATTTCCAAGTGCTCTGTGCTAGTAATGAAAAAGGCCCACACCCAGGCATATCCTAATAAAACTTCTCATTACGTAGTTAAAGGAGAAAAATATTAACTTACCATGAAAAAAAATTTTACATCCAGAATCCTATTTTCAGCCAAACCTGACGTGGGCAGGGAAAATGAAGATATTTTTCAGATATACACAAACACCGCCTCTCTAAATGAATGGTCTGTGATGTGTACTCAGCCAGTATTTTGATTACTCTCCTACAACTCTAGAAAGTCAAGTCACCGCTGACAGATCTGATCTGAGCAAAATAAAAAAAATTCATTCTACTGTGCCTTATAAACAAAGAAACCAGAAGCATTTACAGGTAAATCTAAATGAGTTAGTGCATGTTTTACAGATGACCATATTTCAGAATTTCTGGGATGAATTATACTTTGATTCTTTGAAGTGAATCAAGTGAGATGAAATTCAGAACACCAAAAGACATGCTGATCAAAGGGTTTCATAACCCTTTATTCACTATCATATATAATGCTTAAATGATATTTAGATATTGCCTATATTGATTTCAGCCCTCTACCCAAACACTGGAGACACCAAGTAGGCAAACAATCTCAGGACCCAGAGGTGGGGTTGCTTGCATAGTGCTTAAGGGCAGAGTATACAAGGAATGCCAAAAGCCTAATGCCAAGCACTGAAGGGAACTTCCAGGTTGTAATTCCAGCAAGCAGATTATAGACTCATGGTGAAATTTACTTAAAACCACCACCCAAGGGGAAATCCATTATGAACTCTGGCCATGGCAAAATCCCATTATATCTTTCTTACAAAAGCATATAATAAAAGAGCAAGGAATCAAGAGTTTCAAATAAAAAGCTCTAAGTAGAGCCTCACCAATGTCGTTTCTCTGTTTCTTGGTTATTGCGAGATAGGGCCTAAAGGCCTTGGACATACTGGTGAAAAACAGTGGTCGTAATTAGCACCCACTTCCTATTCCAGGATTCTGTGTCATTGTTGTCTATGAACATAGTTACACCAAAAACTGGCAAAGCTGCATTAGGAACACAGTAAAAGCAATCTTAACATTACAAACTCATGCTAATGTTTCAATTTAAGTCTAATTTTATTAAGTCTTTTCTTGCCTGTGTTTGCATAAATATTGACTGATTCACTTTTTTCCCTAAGATACCAGCATTCTCACTATTTTCTGTATGTAATATGTATACACGTTAAGTGTTTTTATCATGACCAGGTGTTGAATTTTGTCAAATGCTTTTTCTGTATCATTAAGGTGATCCTTAATTTTTTCCTTTAATTTTGTTAATGTGTACATTGATTGATTTTTGTATGTTGAGCCATCTAAAAATTCCCAGAATAAATTGCACTTGGTAATGGTTTATGAGCCTTTCAATGGGCTGTCAAATCTAGTCTGCTAGTACTTTGTTCATCAAGGATATTGTCCTGTACTTTTGGTTTTTTCCCTTGTGGTGTCTTTGTCTCCCTTTGGTTCATACTAGGGTAACACTGACCTCACAGGATAAGTTAGAAAGTGTTCTTTCCTCTACAACTTTTTAAAAAGTTTCAGAAGCATTGGTATTAGTTCTTTTGAAATGTTTGGTAGACTTCATCTACACAGGTATCAGGTTCTGGACTTTGCTAGGAGATTTTTGGTGACTCATTTCATCTCCTTTCTAGTTATAGGTTTGCTGTTTTGAGTATTTGTCTTCCTCATCCCCCTAAATTCATGTTGTAACTTAATTTCCAAAGCAACCATATTAAAAGGTGGATCCTTTTGGAGGTGATTAGGCCATTAGTGCTCTGTCTTCATGGGTAGGATTAGTGCTTCATAAAGGGACTAGGTGAAACTAGCTAGGCCCTTCCAGTCATATGAGAATGTAGCAACAAGATGTATCACCTTAGAGACAGAGAGCCAATCCCTCACCAGACAATGAACCTGCTAGCAGCTTGATCTTGGACATCCAGCCTCCAGAAATGCAAAAAATAAATTTCTGTTCTTTATAAACTACCCAGTCTCGAGTATTTTGTTATAACACAAGAATAGCCAAACACAAGTTCTATTCAGATTTTCAATTTCTTTGGGATTAGTCTTGGTAGGTTTTGTGTTTCTAGGAATTTGTCTATTTCATCTGGTTATCCAATTTATTCTCATACAGTTCTGTATAGTATAATAACTCTTGGGCAGCGCCTGTGGCTCATTGAGTAGGGCGCCGGCCCCATATGCTGGAGGTGGCTGGTTCAAACCCAGCCCCGGCCAAAAACTGCAAAAAAAAACTCTCCTACACACCTTTTTTAATTCTATATAATTAAGAGTGACATCCAAACTTCATATCTGATATTTATTTGGGTCTATTCTCTCTCTTTCTCTCTTCAGCACCCCCTCTTACCCTCCCCCCCCCATTTTATTCATTTATCTAAAGAGTGGCCAATTTTATTGATTTTTTTCAAAGAACTACTTTGGTTTCACTAATTATTTTCTATTGTTTTTCAATTCCTTATTCCATTTATCTCCTCTCTAAGAAAAAAAGAGGACAAATAAATGATGTTAGAAATTAGAGTAAGAGGCTCGACGCCTGTGGCTCAACGGGCTAAGGCGCCAGCCACGTACACCTGAGCTGGTGGGTTCGAATCCAGCCCAGGCCCGCCAAACAACAAAGACGGCTGCAACCAAAAAAAAAAATGGCCAGGCGTTGTGGTGGGCGCCTGTAGTCCCATCTACTTGGGAGGCAGAGGCAGGAGACTCGTTTGAGCCCAGGAATTGGAGGTTGCCGTGAGCTGTTATGCCACGGCACTCTGTCCAGGGTGACAGCTTGAGGCTCTGTCTCAAAAAAAAAGAAATTAGGATAAGAACCTAATTTCTCTATTTCTATAGATAAAGGCTTTTTTTTAAATATGAGAAGTCATTTATACAAGTTTATACAAATAAATTTGAAAGTACATATGAATTGTATGCTTTTCCATGGCTCAGGAAGAGGTAGGGAAAAACTTAGTGCACCCATAATAAATTAATAAATTTTTAATTTGACAAAATTTATTCTAAAAATGACAATAACCTTAAATTATTTTAATGGCAATTTCTACCAAGCATACAAACTGTGCTGTTTAAAGTAATATAGAGCATAGCAGGGAGAAGGGGTGGGCTGTTCATTTTATCATGTGAGGCTGGCATACCTCTGACACCAGAAGAAAAAAGATAATAAAGGAAAGAAAAAGTGGTCAAACTCATTCAGGAAAATAAGTTCAAAAGTTATAAACAAAAAAACAGCAAACAGAACATAGTAGTAAATTTTTTAAATATACGTGATGATTGAATTGAGTTTATCCTAACTATACAATAATGTCTCAGTATTTATATAGAAAGAGATATAGATTAAATTTAAATTTAATACATTATCAGTATAAGAAGAAAAGCTATAAAAACCAACAGATTCAAAGGAATATTGGATAAAATAACTTCCTATTCTGATCCAGGGGAGAATAATACCTTAGTAACTTAGAATTAGAAAAAAAACTTACTTAGCATGATATAGCTATCAGAAAACTCTAACAAAACTATATTAAAAGCATTCCCATTAAAGTCAGATAGAAGACAAAGATGTCTACTATCATCATTGTACTGAAGATTCTAGCCAATGCTGTAAGAAAAGAAAAGATAAGAAGTCTGCCTTCCAATTTTTTAACTTTCTCTTTTGTTGAATCTATTCACTTGTTAAGTTTATCTATTAAGCTTTAAACGCTGATTATATTTTTCATATAGAAATTTTGTTCAGTTATATACAAATCTTATTGGTCTTCTTCATAGTTTCTTATTCATTTATTTTTTTTTCTATATACATACATATGTATTTATTTGGTTTCCACTTTTTGCCTTCACAAAATTAAAAAGCTTTAAAATTTAATAACAATAACAATGTTTAAGATAAGGACTAGAAACAAAAACCTCATAAAAAACAAAAAAAGATAAATACATTCAGAAAAGAAATCAGATGATTGCTGCAACAAAATATTGAGCAATAATAATAATAATAATAATAATGCAAAAAAAGTAACATTCACATTGTCAGGTAAGAGTATTTCTATCACAGAATGCTTTGACTCTGAGGTTCAGTAAGGAGTCATCAGCTAACTTCTTATTATTTTTTTTCCAAAGTCTCAAAAAATAGACAACTAATATTTATAAATAAAAATAAAAGATAATTTCTTATTCTTTACACATGTTTTTCAAGTTTGTATTTTCTTTCTCCGGTCATAGTAAGCATAACCATTTTGCACTTTTTGACTGATAATTCCCATATCTAAATTCTCTTGGGGTCTGATTTTGTTGTTTAATATTTCAGCTGCTTCTCTTCTCGATGACAAGTTTTCATATTTGCTCAGTGGATTGTGATAGGCTTAGATATCTTTGTTTGTGTATGTGGGTTTGTGTGTGTGAAAATTCTTGTGGCAGAAATGAAGGGAAATTCTTCCAGTGACTATTTACCCTTGCAATGCATCTGAGATCATTACCAGGTCGGAACAATTTTTTTAAATAAATTAGAAGATAGAGCCCCCAGTAATTATCCAGAATGAAGATTTTAAAACCTGTAGAAAATATGAACAAATTAACAAGAGACGTGGAGAATAGATTTAACATACGTCTAGTTGGTGTTTGAAGACAGGGGAGAAAAGGTGACAGAGGAAATATCTGAAAAGATAATGCCAAGAATTTCCACAAAATATTCAACATTTTCCTTCCTACTGGAAGTTCAGTTCACCCCCCTGATTCTTTTACTATCACAAATTGCACTGTAGCGAACATGTGTCTTTTGCACACATGGGAGTATGTCTCTCAGGAGGATACTTAAAATTGCAGTGTGAGATGGAAGAGTAGGTGCATTTAATTTTGATACAAAAAGACATTACTAATTTGTCATCCCCCAAAAAACGGTATGAGAGCACTGTTTCTCACAACTTGCCACCAGCCCTAGATTCTCATACATAAGAATTTGTGCCAATAGGATAGATAAAAGTACAGGTGTCCATAAAGTTTGTATGCAATTTCAATTAGTTTAATATTTCAAATTGCACATGAACTTTATGGACACTCTGTATGTCTCCTAGTTGTTTTGATTTGGGTTTTTTTGCTTATTAGTTAAGTTTTATTGTCTTTAGTCTCTTTATTGGACAAGGTCAACTTAGATGGGAAAGAAACCTGTTGCCTAGCATGGCCTTAGGTCCAAATAGCATTGTCTAATCCTACTTTTTCAGGGATAAATTTCATATTTTGATTTCAATCTGACTTCAGAGACTTTTTCTCAATAAGTTAAGCAGTTGAATAGAAAACGTATATGAAAAATCAGCCACTTCAAAACTCCAACAATGAGAATGTATTTCATGTACTAACTTGGAGAGTCTGCACCCATAGCATGATTTCAAAATATTAATATACATAACCAAAGTCATCTATATTGAGAAGAAGCAGATTTCCTTCCATTCTATTCAGTTCAACACAGAGATATTAAGCATCTACTATATACAAGTAAAGATTCTGATAGATAATTGTATGAATGAGATAAAGTCCAATCTCAAAGGACATGACAGATAGACAGAGGCATGAGGCAAACAACAAACTCCAATGCAAAACAGGAGGAAAACCTTCAAATAGAGGCTGAATCAAAGTTCTGTGAGAGGAAGGAGACTGGCATATTAGTTCTACTTTGGGGGAATCCAAGTAGGCTTCAGATTTCTCTTCTAAGAAGGCATTTGAGATCATTGGAAGGATGAGCATAATTGTGATAAAAAAAAGAAAGGCAGAGAGACTAGTAGAATCAAAAGCATAAAGCAGCAACATATATTCTGGGTTTTACAAGTTACATGACACAGTTTGGACAAAACAGAAAGAGAGAGAGAAAGGAAGTGAGAAAAGGGAAATGTAGTCACGCTAAAATGACTGATGAAAATTGTGCTCAAGAATGTAACGTTATGCTGGCTTGGCGCCTGTGGCTCGGTGGGCTAAGGCACCGGCCACGTACACCTGAGCTGGCAGGTTCGAATCCAGCCTGGGCCCGCCAAACAACAATGATGGCTGCAACCAAAAAAAAAAAAAAAAAAGAATGTAACGTTATGCTGTTGGCAGTGGGAAACTATTACGGATTTTTAGCGCATAAAGGGACATGATCAGATCTGTGCTGAAGAACTAGTATGAAGAATGGATTGGAAAAAAGAATGAGCATCTGGCCTTGGTCAGGAATTGAGTGTAACAATATCTGTGCAAGTGACACTAGAGTCTGAGCCACAGCATTCTCATCACTAAATGTAAAGGAAGGTGACAGTGAAGGCAGAGCTCATGCAACATGTTGGATGTGGGGAAAATGAGCTGTGTCATGTTCTAGTAAGAGGCTTTGAAAGGGAGGGAGGACAGAGTCCAGGTGCAGCCTGGCCACCCAAGAACAGGAGGCAGTGCCAGGAGCCCAGCAGCCAACAGGAAACCTTTTTCTGGAATAGGCTGAAAAGAAGATGTCACTACAGAGAAAAGTGTAACCTCAGGGAGGTTACAAAGTGGCCCTGGACCCCAGCAGCAGAACTGAGTGTCCTACTTTTAATCAGGATGGTCTAGGACCAGACAGACATGAACAACCTGGTTTGCTCCTCACTGATTTTTCTTGTTAAGTCTGGACAAAATGAGCTTCATGTAGGTATCTCCAAGATCTCTGGAATGTGCCTGC
Source organism: Arctocebus calabarensis (assembly GCA_963573935.1). NCBI lineage: Eukaryota > Metazoa > Chordata > Mammalia > Primates > Lorisidae > Arctocebus > Arctocebus calabarensis. Next base: position 13,293 of record CAUYON010065441.1, read on the forward strand.
CAAAGGCCTCTTTATTTTAAAGCCTCCCTCGTCAAGGCTTCTTTGATCCCTACAAAGGACTTTAATTATAAAAAGATCTCAATCAACTTGATTAATTCTTAATATCCACAGAAGCCTACAACAAACTTTATTTCCATCATGCAAAAATATTTTTTCAAAGGCCTAAACTACCTTTGCAATTCAACATCATCATTTTATTACCACTATCTTTGGGCAGGGGGGAGCAAACCCAAGCTTTAAGGTAGGAGCTTTTAAAAAATACATGACTGTTTTATATTTCTTGGTGTCCACCACACTAAGATCCAACCTCCATGGTTCCCCACACCCTGGCCTCATGGCCTTTCCTCTGTTGAGCACCCAACACACAGATGAGCTGGGAGCCAGCCAGACCACAGCTGGAAGTTGGCTCCATATGCCTGACCTTGGCAGCTGGATGGCGTGTGCTGCTCAGGAGGCCTGTGTTACAATAGCCTCAGTGTTTGAGGAGAAGAGAACATACCAGCAAAGGGCTGAACAAAGGGTCACTTGTATGAGACAGCCATCAGATCCTCCAGCTCTTGTTCCAGCCTATTCTCTTTTCTCTGTAGGTCTGCATTAGCTTTACCCCAGACACCAGCACCTCTTCCAAACCCCAAGTGTCAGAACTGCTTGATCATATGCAGGACTACCAAGCACAACAGTAGCCATGGAAATACACCAGCTTGTATTTACTGGGGGCTTACTATGTGTGTGCCTGACATGTGTTTTCTCACGTAGAGAGAAAACACATACTTCAACCATACTTCAACCCTGGTCGGTTCTCTGTTAGCATTCACCCAGTATTACTGATTGATGAGGGCTCCGTTCACTGGTGCCACACTGCACAGCTGATAAGTAGAGACTTGAGCCTGGGACCACTGACCCCAGCCCTGACGCCCAAAACTGCCACTCTACACTGCTGAATTTGTAGAGCTGAGTGTTCCCCGTCACACTCTCCATTCCACTCACCAAACTCTCAGAAAAGGGAAAACATAAACTACCCTCATATTGGTACTGACACTCCTTAAACTTTGGGCAAGGTGCAAATTTCAGAAAGATGTGGAACAGATTGCAAAAATGAACCAGAGACTAAAGTTAGCAGGATAGAGTTAGGATAGTGGAAAGAATCTAACAAGATGGAGTTTAACAAGAGAAGAGCCCTAAATTAGATTCCACATGGGCAAATCCAGATGCCTGATGGAACCTCATATGAGAAAGACCTGGGGTTTAGTCAACACTGGTACATGAACGTGACTAATAATTATGGCACTGGTGGCTAACTCTTGCTGAACATGTACTAGCTATCAGTGTTTTCCTTATATTAAAAAAGTTAATCCTTATTTAAAACAAATATATAACTTTATGAGGTTAGGGGCCTTGATATTCTAAGTTTACAGAGGAGGAAACTGAGGCTCCAAAAGTTCTTAAAGTGATTTTCCACAGTCCTTAATGAGTAAGTATTACAGCCAGAATTAGAACCCATGTAATCTGATTTTAGATTCTGTTCTAGCACCCTGTGAGCTGTACAGAGGTCTGTTAAATCGCCTGGTGCCCTCCGAACTGCACTTTCTAGAATGAGGGAAGTGCATTCCACGCTGCCCCATGCCACACCAGGCCACACACAGCATATCACTGCATATGACCCAGGAAGCCCTGCCTTAAAAGAAAAAAGGTAAATCAGGAGTTCATTCAGAGGAAAGTATTCAGGGTGTCAAAGGGGCCTGAACTGTATCGTGGGAGGAAAGTTCAAGGACTTGGCCAGAGTTCCCTGAAGACGATACTTCTTCAAATTCTCCGTATACTAGAAGGGCTTATTAGTGGAAAGGGGACTGTCTTTATTTTAGATGACCTGAGAGGTTAAGCAAGGACCATGGCTGGAAGTTACAAGGAGACTTCAGCTCAGCAGTTTGCCAGCACGAGCTGTCACGGGCCAGACCACTGCATGCAGAGTGTCATCATGGGAGCTCAGAGCAGCAGAAGGTGACAGAGGCACGCCCTGTTTACACTGATTCCTCTATCCTTGAGAATGATCTGCCCAACATAACCCCACTCAAAGAGACAGCCCACCGTCACCACTCTGTATTGTCTGAGCACCCTCCCACCCCACATCCCTACTCTGGCCACAGATGATCAAACAGGGGCACATGTTTGGTCCAGACAAAACCTTCAGATACCCACCCTGGAGATCAGGACTCGGGAATGGACAGGAGTGGACAACATCCCTGTGGCTGGCCCGTATAGTAAAGGTTGCGCGTTTTATGGTAGCCATGTTCTGCCAAGTGGCAGAGGAACAAAGAAATCAGTCTGCAGAGCAAAAGAGGACGCACAACATGAACCTGGTGATCCCTTGGCCAGGCCCGGCCTGGGGCTGGCTGCTGCTCTGCGTCTGCCTCTGACTCGGGGGAGATACTCTCAAATCCTTTTTAAAAATATTCCCCTAGGAGCTTCTGACACTTGTTACCAAAGGAATCCTGACGAAGACAGCAGCTGGCCAGTAAGGTCCCTTCTCTCAAAGCGCCTGGACTGAGGGCCTGTTCCATTGCAGCCCTTTGATGTCACTTCATGAGCCACAGTACATGTATTGAGATAAGATCTGGGAATATTAACTTGAAGCCTTTTCTTTCTTCCCTCAATCACTGACCATGCAGGGAGCCGATGTCCCTGAGTAGAGCAGAACTCAAAGTCTGTGTCACAGATTAGAGAGAGCCCCTGTCCGTAGTCAGTCACCAACGTCTATAGGTCCTTGAGCCACAAGGACACACAAACAAGGAAACAGGCCTTACTTTCAAACTAGATTCTGGAAGAGAACACAGAGTTTATGATGTGACAAAGACTGAAAGGTGATGGAGGATGAGGTGGGACTGACTGGCCTCCCCCTCTCCTGGGAGAGAGACGCAAGGAAGGGCACCAGGATGGGGACAGGGCACTCAGAGCTGGAGAGTTCATCCCCAGCCTATCAGCAGACCCCAGGCCCTAAAAACCTTCGCCCCCACATCCTCGGGGAGATGGAGTTGGGAAATGTCCTCCGTCCCCTCGCTGGTGCCATGTGATTCTGCACTCTGTCTCTGCTGCAAGGCCTGCTGTCTCAGAGTGGCGGCTTCCTTTTGAGCAGCAGGCAATACAACCTGGATGGGTGGTACCACAAAGAGAGGTCTCAGTTACCCCAGTTTCAGCTACCTCCATCTCAGAGCACAGCCTGACCCTGCCATAGCTGCTTGGCTTATACCTTAAACCCCAACATTTCCAATCTGACGGTCTTTCCTCTACTCAACCTCCTTGTACTGCAGCTTGGCCTCCCCCCCATCCTTTCCCCTGTTATTGCTTCTCTCCTCTCTGCTGAGCCTCCTTAAGCCACAATCTCACAAGCACTCATAACACTCACAGCCCCCTTCAGGCCCAACCCTGGACCAAGCCAATAATCTGTCTTCTGCTCCCTCTGACATCAAAACACCTTGGTGGAGCTGCAGAAAATCTTACAGCCTTTCTGACTGGGGCTAATAAAATTTGTAGGTCTGCCATCACGCCTTTGATTTATATTGTACTAACTCCCTCTCTTCAGAAAATGTCTGACTTTTCCTTCTCTCTGTGAATACCCAACTAGTCTGAGCCAGGGACGTGCCCTTATCAACTTCATCCCACCCGTGCGCAAAATCCATAGGTGCCCCCAGAGGCCCAGGGAGCGGCCAGGCTGCACCCTCTCTGCTGTCTGGCCCCTCTCTTCCTCTGCACCTGTCCTGTTCTGCACCAGCACGGCCTGAGCCGCTCACCAGCTGCAAGTGTGCCCCCTCCAAGCTCTTCCTTCCACTAGAAGGTTATCCCATACCTTCTCTGCAGCTTCCTGTTGATGCTGCCTTCCAAAGAATCCCTTTAACCATTCTCTGTGTGCAAATAAGTAATTCAAAATGGAAGCTGTTGGAACTTTAAATAATTTTGAGCCTTAGAAAAGCATGATCATGGCCCTGAGTCAGATGACAAGCAGCTGTCACCTTTGTTTCTCTGATTATAGATCAGCCTTCTTCCTTACTTATTGTTTTGTAAACTGGTGTAAATGACCAAAGGCCACCAGGGAAAACCCCTTCCCTCTTCCCTACTAATCTTCATTATAGATTAATTCTCTTTCCTCTCTCACACCAAGAACTCATGACTATCACATTGTCTAAAGAAGGAATGTTAAATATGCTCTTTTAAATTGAAAAGGAAATGAAAACAAGCTCTATGGAAAAGAAAGCACACAGTAACTAATTACATTGTTGTAACTCATAAACCAGTCTTGTGTAGAAAATGTAATTATGCTACTAAATTTCATTGTTTTCTGACTATATAAACCAGACCTTAACTTTTAACTTCAGAGTACTGACCCTATTTCTCTGGAATCTGTGTTTTCCTGATGGCTATTCTCAGCTTTTTACTTGAACAAACTCTTTAAAACTAGATTCCGATCCTTTTGATATTTCAAGTTGACAACTGGGAGAGTAGCAACTCCTGCTTTCTCTATTTAACTTTCCTTCTGTGTTGGAAAACTAAACAGAAACCTCAGGTTCTCTTTTAGGTTTGCAGTTAAACACCTATGACACAAGTCTGCGTGGAAGACTTTGACCAAGACTGGACATGGTCGCTCACACCTGTAATCCCAGCACTTTGGGAGGCTCAGCTGGAGGATGGCTTGAGACCAGGAGTTCCAGACCAGCCTAGGTAGTATTATGAGACCCCCATCTCTAAAAAAGAGAAAGACTAAAATATAATAAGAAATACACATATTTGGTGTTTGCATGTGCACCCACACACAAACACAATTTCTGAACACAGCTCCTAAAATCCTTGAAATCTCCCAAATGATGTGTCTTTTATATGCAAATGAAATGACTTGTGGCTGGGGGTCCTGCATAGCTTCAGGGTAGGGGCTGCCCAGAAAAACAGCCAGGTGAACTCCTGAAGGGTTGGTATTTTCAACCCGACCCATCCCCTAACTCCCTACCCACCTCTATAGACAATAGAAAGCCTGGAAGTTTAATCACTAATTACCAATTAAGCCTCCATGTAACCCAGAAACCAAGGTTCAGAGAGCTTCTGGGCTGATGATGACCTCGGCCTATAGGATGTGGCATATGCCATCTCTACCAGGACGGGAGCCCCTGTGTGCAGGGCCCCCCAGACCTTGCCCTTTGTCCCCCTTCACCTGTATGCTTTGTCAGATGCCCTGTGCACCTCCCCATATGGATCCCTTACCAAATCCTGTGCTCATCCCTATTCTTCTGATCCTTTACCAAATCCTTTCTAATACTGTGTGAGGAATGTGTTTTCTGAGCTCTGTGAGCCATCCTAGCCAATTATCAAGCCCAGGAAGGAGGTTCTGGGAACCGCTGATTTATAGCCAGGCAGTCAGAAGAACAGATGACAAGCTGTACTTGTGATTGGCATCTAAAGTGGGAACAGTCTTGTGGGACTGAGCCCTTAACCTGTGGGATTTGACACTAACTCCAGGTGTGTGTCAGAGATGAATTAAATTGGAGAAGCCCCCAGATGGTGTTGGAGAATTGGTCAGGTGGCATCAGAAGTGACACAGACCAAGTCCCCTAAAGCCCTCCACAATCCCATGTGCTATTCATGGAGAGGTGCTGATTGACATTCTCTGGTTTGAAACAAGCAAGCTCTTTGGTGAAAGGTACGACTCCAACTCTTGGACACTGATGTGCAGTCTCTGAACACAGATCCCTATAACAGTGGGTGGACTCCTGTGACAGGTCTGATGGGGAATTAGAGTGTTTCCAAGTAACCCAATCCCAGTAAGTACCATTCATTCAGAGTCTACCTTTAGATAGAAGTCGCATCAACCCTGAGCACCTCCTTCAGTTTTTGCAGTCTGCCTGAGCACAACTTCCCTTGATAGTTTTTTTCTTAAAAAGCTAATTTTCAATAAATGCATATCACATTCCAAACACTATTCTAATATTTTTACATGTATAATGTATAATAACTCATTTAATTTTCACAATAATTCTCTGAGCTTAATACTATTATTATCTCCATTTTACAAATGAAAAAACTGATGCCCAAATAGGTTAAGTGACATGCACACAGCTGGTAAATGGTAGAACTAAGATTCAAAGCCAGCAATCATGCTGCAAAGCTCGTTCACTTGACCACTTCACTCTCCTGCTACTGTGGTCAAGGGAATGGCAATTGGAACCAACATGTCTCTTAAGATAAAGATAAGCTCAAAATCCATCCATGTCCCTGGGAAATACCAATTTCCCGCCAAGCGTTCTTGAGACTTCTCAAGGAGTCCAGGTTCTCACAGTTTCTTCTGGCACTAATGGTGTGGCTCCTCTAAACTTCCCATAATTCCCATCCAGTTTTTTTGTTTGTTTGTTTAAGAAACAAAGTCTCAGTTTATCACCCTCAGTAGAGTGCTATGGCATCACAGCTCACAGTAACCTAAAACTCCTGGGCTTCGGCATTCTCTTGCCTCAGCCTTCCGAGTAGCTGGGATTACAGGTGCCTGCCAAAATGCCCAGCTATTTTTTTGTTGCAATTTGGCTGGGGCCAGGTTCGAACTTGCCACCCTCAGTTTATGGGACTGGCGCCCTACCCACTGAGCCACAGGTCCTGCCCTATAATTCCCATTCTTCATTCTACAACTCACAGATATTAATTTATCTGCATCCAGCATTGACCCAATGAGAAAACTCAGTCTCTTTCCTTAATTAGTGTTATTGCAAACTGCAAGCCCAGTCCATTGGTGGATCATATAATCAATGTAGGAGGTCACAGCCAGAATGTTCTGAATTAACTAGAAAACTATCAAAGTCCGTAGGAGGAATCCTGACAATGTAAATGTTGCAACAAATACTGTGGCAAATTGTGGCCAGACATCTGAAAGAGACAGTTGCAGGTGTATGATGCATCCACACAATGACCAGGAATGGGTCATTTGCTCTTTTAGTAATGACATCTCCTTCTATTGCTTAGTTCATGATGGTCAATTTGACCATCACTTTAATGGGAGGGTTAATTTGGTGCACTTTTACTTTATATTATCATAATTTGCATATCTCCTGTCAGCAAAATTCTAGAGGCTTTCAATTGACTTTCGGTTACAAATTTGCAAGGTCTTTTCCAGAAAGGATGCTATCAAGCAGGATTTTTTTTTTCAGTTTTTCAACAATTGTTACCTTCCTATTAAAACAATAAAACTTGTCCTTCAAATATATTATTTTTTTATTAAAAGACAAAAGAATGAAGAGATGAAAATTCCAGAGGCATGCGTTCAAGCTCAATTGCTAAATCTAGAAGTCAAAAACTAACAATAGTGAGCAAACTGTTGACTCTTGGACTTAACTTGAGTTTTATTCTAAAAAGTAAAAAGTCAATGCAAAGTTTTATGACTAACATTATGTAAAGAATGAGTTTATCTAATATGCAAAATCCTTTGAAAATGACACAATCAAATGAATTTTTGGTAAATATGTATTTTCAATAAGCCCCTCAAAACTTTTCAAGTAAAGAAAAGAAACAACATAAATTATTGACATAAGTCTTTTTTTTTTGTAGAGACAGAGTCTCACTTTATCACCCTCCGTAGAGTGCCATGGCATCACACTGCTCACAGCAGCCTCCAACTCCTGGGCTTAGGCGATTCTCTTGCCTCAGCCTCCCGAGTAGCTGGGACTATAGGTGCCCGCCACAATGCCCGGCTATTTTTTGTCACAGTTTGGCTGGGGCTGAGTTTGAACCTGCCACCCTCGGAATATGGGGCTGGACTCTACCCACTGAGCCACAGGTGGCGCCCGATTATTGACATAATTCTAATTTGAGAGATAATTCAATAATTGGTTAAGAACCAAACTCTGAAATTAATTGCGTGGGTTTGAATTCCAGAACCTCCTTTTCCAGGTTATGAGAACAAGTTATTTTATTCTTTGTGGCTCATTTTCTTAGCTACAAAATGAAAATAATAATAGTAATTGGTGGTGTTATAAAGATAATACATGTTAGGCCCACATAAAGAGATTGCATACAGGGAGTACTATTATAGCATTGTGTATAGAGGTGTTTGCTTTTTGTATTTCTAGTCATTCTACAGCAGTTATAAGAAAATCACATTCTCGCATGTAGGTGCATTTGGGGTAGCAAAAGGCAAAATAGAAACAGGTCCTAAAAAAATATTCTTTCAATAGTATGGATATATGTATGTAATTTTTAATAATTTACCAGCAGATAAAATTAAAACTCTTTTCCCTTAGTGAAAACTCAGTGTCATTGTACAGAATACACTGGGTAGTATAGATTTTGATATTGATCCCAAAGGCACTAACCTTTTAAGAGATGGAATATTTTTCATTTATGTCAGATAGTGGGTAGTAAAATAATTTATGGGAGATTTGTTTTATAATTTAAACTTAATCTCACACAATTGAATTACATATAGTTATAAAATTAGAAGACTGTATTATTGATCAACATGAAATAAACTAGAAATTTGTAAAATATTAAAAAGAATAGGACAGTAAGTGCAACTGGAAAATTTGGTGGAGTTAGATGCTATTAACAGTGCTATGTGGAGTCGGTTTTCTTGTCTTGATAGGGGGATCTGAAGATATTCTACCAAATCTCATGGACAAATAGAAAAATGCAGTCTACATTGTTAATTTTATTACAGGAACCTCACTGGCTAGCTGACTTTGGGGAATATTTTATTCAGAGAGTAGAGCTAATCATATCTACTTACTGCGTCATCACAAAGTTTCTCGGTGTTACAAGAGAAGATGTTGAGCAAGGTACATGAACTCTAGAATGAGATTTATATTCCTCTGCTTGAGAAGCAGTTGATGATGTTTGTTAATAAAATTGGCATATTGGCTCAGCACCTGTAGCAGCTAGGGTTCCAGCCACATACACTGGAACTGGCGGGTTCGAATCCTGCCCAGGCCTGCCAAACAACAATGACAACTACAACCAAAATAGCCAGGTGTTGTGGCAAGCATCTGTAGTCCCAACTACTAGGGAGGCTGAGACAAGAGAATCACCTAAGCCCAGGAGAGTTGGAGGTTGCTGTGAGCTGTGATGCCACTGCACTCTACTGAGGGTGACTTAGTGAGACTCTGTCTCAAAATAAATAAATAAATAAAATTGGCATATTTAGTTGATATTTTCAGCATTCCTAATGAACTAAATTTTAAACCATAGAGAAAAATCAATAAGATACTCAACAAAGAGATTTCAAAATATTTTATTTGTCTAGTAAGACTTAAGTAATCGCCCTGTCTACATCATGCTCCCAGCACTGTTACAGAGCATTAGAAAGGACATCACTAATAAATATAGCCCGACTTCAATAGAACTAGAAATATTGTTAAAACTTCCTCTGCCCCAGACTTTTAATTTTTAATTTTCCAAAAGAGAAATTGAAATATTAAAGACAAATGCTTGGATTTTGGAAAATGACAAATTTTCTTTTGGAAATGACAAATTTCCATTTTCTTTTCCAAATCCTAATTCAATAATTGAGCTGAAGTTGGTGTCATGCAAAGAACAGAATAAATTATTGCAGCTTAACCATTCACACTGAAGAATGATTACAGGACTATATTTATGTTCATCATTTTGGATTAAGACTGAACAAGAATTTCTGCAATTAAATGGGAAAAGTATATTGCTATTATCATTCACAGCAGCCCATTAGGTGAATTAAATTTACAACTTTGACTGGAATTAAAAAAAGGAAAAAAATGTCATCAACAATTCAGTGGAAATGCTTGAAAACTTGTCCAGGTGTAGCTTAGAAAGAATGACAGTCGAGCACAACTATCTCACCATATCTTTATTTATGTGAAATCACATCATTCTTATTTGTTGAAACTGTCTCTGTTGCATTTAAGAGTTGATAATGATATACTTTACACTTAACTTTATGTTTTTACTTTCTCACACAAAGTAAGCATAAGTATTGCTTCATGGAAGTATGTGCATCTGTGTTTGTTCATTTTGAGTTGAATGAAAATACATTCCAAAAGATTACCTTAATCAATCTCTCCTATGAAACCACCTATGAAAACCAAGGTGTTGCCAACACCTAAACAGGCCTAGGGCTCTGAGTAGAAGGGTCACATGGCTACAAAGTAAAGCTATCAACCTGAAATTTCAGATTTCATTGTCCTTGTTCTTGAGTCATTTCAGCCACCTTGGATCTCTCTGAGACCTCATCCTTCTGCTGTATGGTGGCTCCTCTCTTCCCCTTTCTATCCCTTCTCACCACCAACCCCAAGCCTCTGCCCCAAGTCCCTCCAGCAACTTTAAATTCATTCAGCTCTATGAAGCTCAGTCCAACTCTCCTCAGCCTCCTCCATAGCCACCTTGGTGTATTCAAAGCCACTCAGTCACTTAAGCCCAGGAGTTTGAGGTTGCTGTGAGCTGTGATGCCGTGGCACGCTACCGAGGGCAACAGCTTCAGGCTCTGTCTCAAAAAAAAAGCAAATTCTGTTGGGTGCAGTGGCTCATGCCTGTGAAACCAAAGACTCCAGAGACTGAGGCAGAAGGATCACTTGAGGCCAGGAGTTCAAGACCTGCCTGGGCAACATAGTGAGACCACCCACTGAAAACATTTTTTAAAAGAGAGAAAAATGTGCTGGGTCTGGTGTGTGCCTGTAGACTCAGACCCTGGGAAGGTAGAACCAGGAGAATCGCTTGAGCCCAGGAGTTTAAGGTTGAGTGAGCTTGATGATACCTGTGCTGCACAGTGAGACTTTGTCTCTAAATAAAAAAATAAAATGTAGATTTTTTGATTCAGAACAATAACAACAAAAAAAGCCACTCAGGCGTCTGCTCAGTAAACTTAGTAGGCCCATGTTTTCTAGCAGATCCCTCCTCCTTTGCATCCACAGCCCCAAGCCCATCTACCAATCCTATTTTCCTTCACCCCCTAAGATTCAGAAATTACCTCCTCAAACGTAAACCTTCCAGAGGCTGCTTCCTCCTGTATTCTCAGGCTTCCTTGACTCATCTTTCTGGTCCCAGCGCCAGCCACAATTTAGTAATTGTTAGTCTCTTGTGAGCAAATCCACCTACAGTCAGGATACTTTGAGAAATCTCCTTTTTTCCTCTGAGATCTGAAACTCTCCTTCGTGGGAGTTGCTCCTTCCTCAGCCTCTCCCCAAAAAGCCTCTCCAAGCAGCACTTCCTGAGCACTCGCCCTTGGTGGGTGTGATGCCAAGTGCTCTGCGTACATCGTCCACACCACACCCAGCAAGGCAGACTCAGTCAGATCCGGGATTTCACTGGAGAGATAACTGAGGTTGACATAGGCAAGGTAATGTTCCCGTTCACTCAGCTTCAAGTGAGGTAGCTAGGATTTGGAAATACCACCTCCTTGGCGTGACAGCCCATCCCCACTCTTCTATCCAACACTCTACACCACTCCCCTTCCTTGTTAAAAATGGCTCCTTCCACTAAACTATACTCTAGTGACATTGGAACAAAGCAGGAAAGCAAAAAGAAAAAAATCTGATCTTCTGAGAACTTGCAAGCTCCAGGAAGATAGCAGCTGTGTTTTCACTGTGCATCTCCCAAATCTTGAGTACTGAACATGGCACAGATGAGGGTTCAGAATTAATTACAGGGTGAATGGATGAATGAAATTCAAACGCTTACCTCTGACAGTTAACTTTTCAGCAATAAGAGCAAGTGGGAAGGTCTTTGCAGGCAGCTCACCAGCAAATGTATGTCCCCTACCTGATCAAGCCTCATAACAACCTCAGGGGGTTAAAGTTATTACCATGTGCATTTAATGAGCACCCATGTATAGAATACTGGGAAGTAAGTCCAGTGGCATGAAGAAGCACAGCCATGCTACCCATTCATTTATTCCAATCATCCATTTAACAAGTATTTATTTACTGAGCCCCTAATACATTCCAGACACTGTTCTAAGTTCTGGGAATTGAACAATGAACAAGACAAAGTCTTGCAGTCTGAGCAGCACACAGGCAGAAGAGGTGTGTATGAGGCTCAGTTAATGCACAGCCCTCAGTTGGGGGGGGGGATGGCTAGAGAGCAGCCTGATGGAGGAGAAGAGTTGTAAGCCTGCAGCCCTGCCCACCAGCCCACAAGGTGAATTAGCCCACTCTAGAAAAATGTATCACTTCTACGAAATACAACATTTCAAAAGCCATAAAATTGCCTGGAGCTGTGCCCCTAAAGTTATGCATGGTCACAAGGAGCAGTTGTTCAAGTCAGTGCCCAGGCATGGTCCCGAGAAGAAGGGTCCAGCGAGTGAACCTGGGAAGGAACAGGCAGCAAGGAAGAAGGGCGCCAGTAGAGCGGGCCACCCGGCAGGCCCGGTGAGGGGTGCCTCAGGGGAAGCCTGCTCAGCAGCTGAGACAAGGAGTTGGCATTTGCCCTGAACAGTCATTGCAGACATAGAGTCTGGGCGGAGCACTGAGGGCCAAAGTCTGAAGGAAGTGGATTAAAGAGACAATGAAATATGGGGAAATGGAGACAGCAGCTGATGCAGTTCCTACTGTAAAGTGAGGCCGTGTCAAGGGGGAGTGCCCTTTGCAAGCCAGAGGCAGCAGCTTGGGTGCAGGTGCAGAACAGCAGAGCTGGATTGAACCAGGGCTAGAGTCTGCCAACAAGAACAAGGAGGGAGAGATGGACAAGGGAGCTGAGTGGCCTGCAGGGGAGTGTATGCCACTCCGCGAAATCGCAGCTGGGGAAGGAGGAAAGAGAGAAAAGGAATGAGATGGGTTAGACGACTGGGAGGGCCCAAAGAATCACTGGAGCTGGAATACCAGAGGGAATGGGCTAGAACAGGAAGAGATCGTGGGCAGAGAGCACAGAAGTGGGGACCTGGGGGCAGTGAGGGAAAGGGCGATGGTCCAGGAGTCAAGGCTGCTGTGGGTCCGAGGGACAAGTCCTTGCTGCTGGGAGACCTACCGAGCCGGCGCACACCTCCGCTTTCTGCTGCTCAGACCCATTTCCAAACCCGAGCTCCTCTCTGCACTAACAAACACGCCTCTTCTAATTCCAGCTGGAATAAACAGGCTGTGGAAATAAATATCGGGGGGCACAGTCCTGGTTGCATTCTGTCTACCCTGGCCCAACACTGAGAGTTCTTCACAGCATGAACGGTAAATAAAACCGCCTGAGCTTTATTTTCAGGGAAAACCCTCAGGCGCCCCTCCCGTAGACAAACACACGACAAGGGGAAGAAAACATGAAACGCGGTGCTTACGGAGCCCGCGGCGTGGTATTAATTATCCCGGGGTTTTCTTCCTGGAGAATGCGGCCATCCTAGATGATGTCTTTCCACACTTCTCTGTCCTTGAACAAGCTATTCTTGCGCCTGGGCTGTGCTTCTTTTCTGTGTCTGCAGGAAGAATTCCCAAGGAGGCTTCAAGACCCAGGACAAATGCCGTCTCCAAGATCAGCCACTCACTCCTGAGGCTGAGTGGCATGTGATTTCCATGCTCTCCCGTGCTGTGCCCTTGGGTGTAATTTGCCTCTTTGGGTCCAATTCATCTAGCACCATTCCTGTTCCTGGACTCAGCATCACCTAATCTGCCTCCTTTCCACCCGCTGCTCACGTCTTCCCATCCTCCACTGTGGCTTCTAATTCATTCCTTGAAAAAGGCTGCCCTGCCCCCTCATGTGGCGTGGGTCCTGTTATTCTTTCTCTTTCCCCAATCTGTGTTCTGCCAGCCTGGGTAACAACTAACCATTACACCCTGCTCCCCTGCCAGAAGCGTGTGGCCAAGCTACAGCTTTCTCCACCTTCCTTCCCATCCTCGGCAGACACTTCTCCTATCCCACCAATAAAGCCAGTGCTAGACACCATCTAGAAATGAAAGCCATCATTGCCAATCTATCTTCTGTCACCTAAAATGTATTTTTCTTTACCTGAAACTGAGTTTTACTTTTCTCTTTTCTTCAATATCAACAACTAAACATACCAGGTCACTCTTCACCGCTGAAAGTCAGCCCTATGTTTCTGGGTATCATTGTAGTACAAAGTGTGTGGTTAGGTAGAGGAAACCACAGCTGCCCCCCTCAGCCTGAGCCAAGGCTGGAGAATTAGGAACTGAATCTGACACTCTCCGTCTCTGAGCCAGGAGCACCTGCAGCAGCTCTGCCTGGTCTGGGATCTCCTTAGGCCATGAGCTGAGATTTGTTTGGAGTCCTCCTTTGGAGGACAAAGGGAGAGTTCACTCAAGATTAAGACTCCCCACTCGGTACTCTTTGGAGCAGCCCGAAGGGTCTTCTCGAAGTTTAAAGCGAAGTAGGTCCCTCTCCTGCCTATAGCCACCTTCAGAGACGTAGGATGAATCTGAACCTCTCGATGGGTCTGTGAGGGTGAAATGGGTTGGATCGTGACCATCTTTATGATCACAACTTAGACCTCTTGGGGCCTTTAAGAGCCCCACAAAAGCACCCCCTTTTCCCACCCAAGTTCTGTCTGATGGAGAAATAGGGCAAAGGAGTAAGCAGGTGGCCATGATGGTAGCACCTCTGTTGGTGATAAAGGCAGGCTGGAGGGCTGCAGTGCGACCCTGTGCACATCTGAGCCCCCACAGGAGGCAGACTTCCCCACCCAGGAAAGGTAGGGCTGGCTCCGGGCAGGTCCCAGGATGAGACACAGCCTCTCCCCGGGGACATGAGGAATCTCACGTTCCCTGTAGGCAGCTCCCTCCCCAAAATGAAAGGAAGACACCAGCTGCCTCCGCCCACTGTAGACATCACTCCCCAGGGGAGGTGTGTGAGGGGTGGAAAGAAGCCAGGATTGCTACAGCTAGTGAAGTTACGTCCATCTTCTTAGTGAAGAAGTGGGTCCCAGCCATCACACTCTGGTCACATCGCCTCCTCCGGGTTTTTTACCTGTATCTCCTCCCGCCAGAGGGCCCCGGCACCTGCTCTCCTGCCCACGTTCTCAGGAAAGACTTTCCTGCCCCACTGCCAGTCTTTCCCCAAGACTAGTCTCGCACACCTCTCTCATTCTCGGGACTTGTCCCAGTTGAATCTAGTGCATGTGATGGACTGATTAATGTCTCATCTCCCCAGCTAGCCCACAAGCTTCATGAGGGCACAGCTGTCACAGTTCTTGACATACACGAGGCATTTGGTAAATGTTTCCTGATAGAATTCATGAATGAATGAACGGTGCATACTGGAGAGAAGTAACAAGCACATTCATGCGCAAACACACACACGCACACACACACACACGCCAGGGGTCCCCACACAGAGCTACTGGAGTCCAGATTATCCTCCTACCAGCCACATTTCCATGTATGCGAGAGGGACCAGAGAGACAGCTGTAATCTTTCCCTAGGAAACACCCTGGGAGAAGGAGATGTCGCTGGCAGAAAGATGACTTGGGAGTACTCTCAGGATCAGCAGCCCCGAGGGGAGTGCAGAACTCAGTAGAGAGAGTGACTGATACAGCCGTGACAAAGGCCTTGGTGGAACCTACAGAAGCTCGGGAGCTGGAACCAAGTTGGGGGCTGGCCTTCACAGCCCCGTGTCAAGCAACCATTGGAAGTAGGCTATCCCTGGGAAGGGGTGTGACCTTAGGCACAGAATCTCTCTTCATCTGAGGACAATTCTCACAGAAGGATTCAGCTGAGAGCTGCCAACACTCCCAGCAGCTGGGGAATTAGTGCCTGGGCCCTGAAAGAGGAAGGGGGATGGATGCAGGTGGCGCACAATAGCATCCACTACAAACACCCATTTGTCACCTGCTTTCTGAGTCACTCTGGGACATGGCCTCTGTTGTTCATTAAATGCTAAGTCAGTTATCCAACAAAACTTCCTTGAGTACCTATTTCACAGCAAGTACCCGAGCTTTGTCATGCCTTTAAGAAGTATGGAGGCCCTCCACAGAGTTTCTCTAAAAGGGAAGAAGGATACTAATAACAAGAGCTACAAGTTGGGCCCCTTCCATGTGTGGGGCACTATAGGGACTACTGTTCAGATTCATTTAATCCTTGAATCGCTCTGTGAGATTGATATTATTATCCCCATGTATTCATCCATTTTATGCTTCTATAACAGAATACCACCAACTGGATAATTTATAATGAACATAAAACTACTGAATCGTGGTCTGGAGGCTGGGAAGCCCAAGGTCAAGGGGTCAGCTTCTGGTAAGGGCCTTCTTGCTGCTACAAGCGAGAATGGGGAGGATGGGAAGGGGAGGGGAGAGGAGGGAAAGGGGAGGGGGGGAGGGAAAGGGAGGAAGTGGGAAGAGAGGGGAAAGGGGAGGGCAGGACATAGGAAGAAGGAGAAAGAGATGAAAGGGGGGCAAACTTTTTTTTATCACAAGCCCATCCCCACAATAAAGGCCTTAATCCAGTCACTCTACCTTCATGTCCCAATCAACTCTCATTAGGCCCCACCTCCCATCACTGTTGCCTTGGGGATTAAGTTTCCAACACATGTTGTTCGGGGAACACATTCAAACCATAGCACCTCATGTTACAAATGCAGGAATGAAGCTCAGGCAGGTTAAACGTCTTGCTCAGGGCTGCACAGCTCATGCTCAGCAAAGCTCCACCTTACTCTGCAGCCCGTGCCCCTCAGCACTACTTTACACTGCCTCGCTCTGGAGATAAACTTCCTCCCAAACTCCCTGCCTGTATTTTTGCATAGGAAGCCACAAGGAACAAGAATTCTACTTTGCAATGGCTCAAACAAATCAAGACTTAACTTTCTCACATTACAAGGTATCTGTAAGGAGCCCTCCACTGGCGTTGGTTCAAAGGCTGGGTTACAATATGCCTGGCATTTTTGCAAATATCTTGGTCTTTCCCACATATTTGTTACCTCAGGGTTGCAAAGTGGTGGTTGAACCTCCATCTATCACATCCATTTCGAGTCAAGAAGAATGGGAAGAACTAGTTTTAGTGACAGGGACCTTCTTTCCCTTTTCATCAAGGAAAAAAAATAAAACTTTCTAAGAAACCACCTCCATACTGTCTTCCTCCTACACCTCATTGGCAAGACTCTTCATACAACCACCTTCCTGAACAGGAACCAAGAGAGCAAGTATTTAGCTTTTTGAATCTCTGCAGAGGTGGCAGGCAAGAGGTCTGGATATGGGCACTAAATTGGCCAATCAGTCATATCTGCCACAGCCGCCTAAGCTGTCAGTCTGACAGTTAGTGTCTGTGCACGTGTCTGTCTCCTCACAAATCAGGCAAGGCAGAAACCCCTTCTCACTCATATGTGAGTCCCCAAAGTTCCTGGCATGTGGTAAGTGGTAGTTCAATAAATAGATGCTCCTCATAATGAAATGCTCTATTCCCAGCTTCTGCCCTAGCTCTGATCCCCAGGAAAGAAAATGCAATATCTTCTAGAAGAGCCCTTCCCCCCCCACCCCCACCCCGCACAGCCCCACTGCCCGTGGCAAGAGTGCACATCTGGGCTGTCAGAGGTGTATAGGCTTCCCGACTCCTACTCAGACTTCAGAGCAACCCCGTGAAGTTCTGGAGAAGAGGTCTGAGGATGGGTTGGGAAGTGCAGGAGAGCCTTAGAAATTGTGGTGCAGCCCAGGGGTGATTATTTATCCTTGTTAATAGAAAGAATATGAGTCTCTAAGTCAAGAGCTCTAATTCTAGTGCAATATTTTCTCAAAAATAAGTATGGTCTTAAGAAATTGTTTCACACACCTCCAGGCCCAAAGAATATAGTTTCTTAGAATTGGAAGGAACATTAATCTTTCCATTTTAGAGATTAGGAAATTAGGTCACAGACGGGGAAAGTGACTGACACAGGTTTTCCAGCTAGAATCGAATGAGTTGTCTAAATGAGCATTTACACAAACACAAGAAATACAATGTCTAACAACCTAATCACAAACTCTGCCACACTTCACGGTAGGGTGACTTGCTGATGACCTCAAAGAGGTTCAAAATATGTCCAGGTATCACTGGCATCCTCACTGAATCAGACCCAAGGATGGCATTTCTGGAATCCAAGGAGTTGGATTATATTGAGACACTTGCGTCTTGAAAAGATCTCCTCATTCCTACGGAGGTCAACAATAGCAGACAGCCCAACAAGGCTGTTGTCAAAGCAAATCTGCCGGCAGCCACTGAGCCTTTTAATTAGTCCTGGTGAAAGTCTGGGCTTTTTGCAGCTGCACTGCTTCCTGCACCCCTAGAACTACACAGTGGCGTCCAACCCCAACTTGGCAGTAATTGACAGGGTATCGCCCATTGAGAAAACACAAAAGGTCAAAAAGCTACTCGGAATTCAGCAATGTTTCTAAACAAATATGTGTTTTTTACTCATCAAAAAAAGTTCTACACATTTTCAAAAGTAATTCAAAGTATAAATACTTATTCTTCATTTATTGTAATGGGTCAGGGGTTGATGCTCATGGGCTGGGAACTCCTGGTCTAAAACTCAGTTGACCAACTAATCAATAATGTGTCATTATTCTTGTGTTTCCTTAAAAAGTTACGACAGAGACAATCAGTCAGAGTAAAGAGAAGAGTGGGTGAAAATCATGAACTCCACCTCTAACTATATGGCATTGAATGATTCACGTGAACTCTTAAGGCCCTTGTTTCCTTTTCTATAAATAGTGATTCTTAAAGCTGGGTGCATGTGCAAATCACCTTGGTCCCACATCCAGATATTCTGATTAATTGTCCTGGGTATGGCCTGGACCTTGGGGTTTTCTAATGCTCTCCAAATGATTGCAATATTCGGCCATGGTGACAACCACTGTCACAAGGGAAAGGAGTCGGACCAGATAAGGCATAACAAATACTGACCCATCCCCTGCCACAGTCCTCTGCTCACACTCCCACTGCAGACACCACTATTGATGTCAGACCTCCCCCTGCCAAGTCCAGACATTTTCCCACTGTCCTTCTCAACACAACACCTCACACAACAGCCTCCAGTAATTCAACATCAGCGCAAGGATGAGAACTTTGTGCCATTTCAGGACTAGATACATCTTTGGATCTATCTCTAAAATTCTGAGTCTGCAATCTCCTCTAGTACTATCATCAGTAGTTCTCAAGTGAAAAATGATCATTCAGCTCCTAGGTTAACTCATCTAATATTTGATGTAACTTGCAGCTATTTTTTTCCTGTTTCCTCGCTAATGCTCACGCGTCCGATTGTGACAATGCGAATGAGTCATGAGTTAACCCACATTGACGTAACCAGTTCGTGCTTATCCAGACACTTGGCCAAGACATTGTGCTCTATCTTATGGAAATCAAGGACTCAAAAACCTACTGTAATTCTCTAAATAAACCAAATTCATTACAAGCCTCTAATGGTGATAATACAGAAACTAGGCAAAAAATCTAATCCTCACAACAGAAAAAATAGTAATTAACAATATGGCTACATCTAAGTATATTTGAACTTTCCTAATGTAAACTTTCTAAGCTTCAAATACCATTTTCTAGAATTTTTTTGCTTTGATTGTTTCAGTTTGGGAGGGAAAGGTCATGGATTATAAGTGAATTTACAGTTAAGCAAATGAATAGGGAAAGGTCCTACATGCCATTTCAGCATCACACTTTGTCCCTCAACATTCCCGGGGTATAAATATGAAGAGAATATACCCATAACAACAAATTAGACTAAACAATATTATTTCACACATGCCAATGAGGTAATAAGTGTGGTACTTTCTGAAGTAATGTCTAAGCAACATCCCATAACTCCCCATAACTTATAACTACGACTTTAAGTTATTAATCAGATGGTGAAAAACTGTTGGCTTTCTCATTCTAAAAGTCTGCAGTCCTTCTAAGGCAGAAGTTTCTTCAAGAGCAGAGATTCTCAATGTCGAAGCATCAGAGACACCTTAGATGGTAAACTTCAGACATAGTCTTTTCCAGGTTTGATTGATTTCAGAGAAATAAAAACAAAACCAGCCAATACCTTCCCACTGGGATATACTAAGGAAGTGTTAAAATAACTCAAAAAGTCTTAAGATAGGGGTTCTTAAGTCTGGTTGCAGCTCAAAGTTAACTGAGAAGCTTTGAGAACTACTGCTGTTGAGGTCTCACTCTAAGGCTTCTGGTGTCGCTGGTGTCGAGGGCAGCCTGGGCATCAGGAGTTTCAAAGTCTCCGCCAGTGACTCTGAAGTGCACCCAAAGCAAGCAGCACAGCCTCAGGAAAATGTCATCCACAAGGGGAGCTGCATAATGAGGACTGCAAGTTATCCCTTGACTTTGGTTCTTCATGCCCACTGCTCTTAAGCCAAACTCAATGTTAGGAACCAGGAACAGGGATGTCTGGGCAAAAGACTGATAGACAAGGAGCAAACCCAGCAACCTGAGCCAAAGCCACAGATGCCATCTCCACAGCTTAGAGACACAAGCACTTTATTGGGACTTTTCTGGCAGGAGGCAAAAGGGCTGGATTACAGGGGATGGGGACTAACGTCCAGGAGAAGCAATCTATGGACCCAGAAGGATCAGAAATCCTTCAAGGTTAAGGAAGGTCTTCTCATCTGCTCACTCACTCTGCCAAAGAGGAGCCCAAAGGGGAGACAGAGCAATTCCTGTAGATCGGATGGCTTGCAATGAAAGCAATAAATGAGAAATTCTGGAAACTGATGTCCAGCATGTTTGTTTATATTTTGCCCTTGGAACAGGGGAACCATTGAATGTCTTCCCAGCTCAAAGCGTCTGTTTGCCACATGTCCCAATAGTGAAAAAAGAGAAAAAGAAAAAAAATGGACTTTTAAGAAGCACTGGTCATAAAGCCTACTGGTCAAACATCCCCTCTGCCTGGTGCCCCTTTACCTTTCATGTAGTCACAGAAGCTCGGCATGAGCAACGCTGGCCTATAAAGATCATTTTATGGTTAACAGTCCCCAAAGGCAACCTTTATTGGAATAATTTTGTCATCATTTGGAAGCTGTGTTTTCCAGCCCAACTCTAAGTTAACTTAAAGTAAATGACCACTGCAGTGTCTTTGTGTCACAGAAGATGGGGAGTAATTTCAAGGGCAAAGTAGTTGCTTAACAAAGCAGTGAGACACATATCAGCTGACACCTGTTTTATACAAGAACTCTGGGCTTTATACAAATATATCATTAAACTGCAAATATTTGTTGGGAGCGGGCTTCTGCTTTGCAAACAGTCCCAGTTTATGAAGGCCTTTGAGAATATTCTTAATTTGAAAATGCATTTAATGATCTGTAAAGGGCAGAAGAAAAATGTGGAAATCCACTACCAATAAAAATTCCTGTGTCCAACACAAGAAAGCAACAATGTATTGGTAATCGTTAGACTTTGTGTTTATCTATTCAAAGATTCTCTCCAAGGAGGTCACTGATTCTACAACAGCAAAGCAGAGAATTATCCTGAAAACACTGTGCTTCTCTAAGTTGACTCTTCAACAAATGGGGCAAAGGGACAGGGCCTTTCTCTGGGTGTCCTTACACACTCCTCCTCCTCACTCTTCCTTCATCTTTCTCTTTTCCTATTTTTTTTTTTTTGACATCTGTTAGATCCCAGCGTAAGCTAAATTTGACAAAGATGACATTTCTTTTCTTTCTTTTCATAATTTGATTCTTTCTTCCATATTACAAATAGGTATTGGCTCTTGTTACTGTCAGCAAAAATCTAGGAGAATCTGGAATCTGGAATCCACTTTGAATCTGGAAATGGAGGGTGCCTGGGGCAAATTCTCGTGGCTCCAGCTTGTGTCATCACCCCTCAAGAGCCCCAGGTTTGCCTTATAGTGGAGCACCAGGAGATAAAATTTCCTTTGGACACTGGATCAACCTTTTCTGTACTTCTCTCTAACCCTGGTCTTTTATCTCCCAAATCCATAACTATACAAGGGGTGTCTGGACAGCCAGTTACCAAATTTTTCTCCCAACCTCTAAGCTGCAATTGGGATGATTTGCTGTTCTTTCATGCCTCCCTAATCGTCCCTGAAAGTCCTGCTCCTCTTTTGGGGAGGGACATACTAACTAGAACAGGACCTTTTCCCTCCTGGAAATCTAGTCATGATCAGAACTCTCCCTTCTAATTCACCTTCCCTAACCCCAACTTGGGAAGTCCCCTTTCCTGTTATCTTGTCTTCTACTGCTGTTAAAGTTATAGGAGTCAATTCCTGCATACATCATTCATAAGTAAAATCCTGGAACCCTCCATCTTCTACGGAGGCAGACAGTGAAGACAACCAACCTCAGACCACCTACACTTGTGAGTCAAAAGAAAGTTTGAAGTTATCATTTAGGAAACAGCAAGAAAAATCCTAATATGGTTTTCTTTTAGCATCACTGAATAAGTGCTTCTGACCTGACGCTGTTCTACCTTTGCCTATTACTGATTATACTAATCAGATTTATGT
>CAUYON010065442.1:0-111956 GCA_963573935.1 Arctocebus calabarensis
AGTTTTGAGTTGTTCGTACATTTGTTTAGCATGTCTTGGGCAGATTAATCCAAATGGTTCTTTTTTATTTATTTTTTTTTTGTAGAGACAGAGTCTCACTTTATCGCCCTGGGTAGAGTGCCGTGGCATCACACTGCTCACAGCAACCTCCAGCTCTTGAGCTTAAGCGATTCTCTTGCCTCAGCCTCCCGGGTAGCTGGGACTACAGGTGCCCGCCACAGCGCCCGGATATTTTTTTGTTTTTTGCAGTTCGGCCGAGGCCGGGCTTGAACCCGTCACCTTCGGTATATGGGGCCGGCGCCCTACTCGCTGAGCCACAGGAGCCGCCCCAAATGGTTCATTTTTAAATGCTGAAGTTCACAGAGCTGTTTTCAGGTTAACATTTCTCCATAATCTTTGAAGGTGGTATTCAACAACTGAATTATTGAAATGTATTGTCATCAAGCTTCTTACTGCTCAGAATGTGATTCTAGGTTCAGCATCAACTAGAAGTTTGTGTAAGGATGTAGATTAGGCCAGGCATGGTGGTTTATGCCTGTAATCCTAGCACTCTGGAAGACCAAGGCCGGTGGATTGCTTGAGCTCAGGAATTCGAGACCATTCTTAGCAAGTACGAGACCCTATTAAAAAAAAAGTAGCCAGGTGTTGTGGCAGCCACCTGTAGTCCCAGTTACTTGGGAAGCTCAGGCAAGAGGATCACTTGAGCCCAAGAGTTTGAGGTTGCTGTGATTTAACAGCACTCTACCAAGGGTGTCAAAGTGAGACTCTGTCTCAAAAAAAAAAAAAAAAAAAAAGATTAAATCTGCCAGTGCTAAAGTGAAAAAAAGTAAAAAATGAAAGACTCTCTGGCCTTATCCCTAACCTACTGAATCAGAATCTGTATTTTAACAAGATTTTCACATGATTCCTGTGTATGCTACAGTTAGAGAAGCACTGATTAATCCTACATTTCTTTGTAATGGTAGGGAGAGAAACTTCAGATTCTGCGCAAAAACCAAGGTGGAAGGCAGCAATTTCATCCTGCTGTCCCTATCAAAGAGGTTCTTAATCTGTAGAAATTTTTAAATACCCATGTCTAGCCAACCCCAGAGAAAACTCCAGGTGATTCTGTTGTGCAAGCCAAATTTGATAATCCCTGTCTTAAGGAAATAAAGTTAATTCGGTAGTTAACCCCAATTCTCATGGAATGTTTTCTTCTTTGTGCTTGAAGTTTATCTCATAGTCTGTTACAGTTTTCCTCTAGCTTTATTGTTAGATTTTACTTCTCTTTAGTTTTTACACTTCGCTGTTTTGGAAGACAGGATCTTTTAAAATACCAAGTTCTTTAGCATTTCTCCTATTTTCTGTTATCTCAAAACATTATCATTAGAAGTTATGCAGTCTTGGGCTGCGCCTGTGGCTCATTGAGTAGGGCGCCGGCCCCATGTACCGAAGATGGTGGGTTCAAACCCGGCCTCGGCCGAACTGCAAAGCAGAAAAATGTCTGGGCGTTGTGGTGGGCACCTGTAGTCCCAGCTACTCGGGAAGCTGAGGCAAGAGAATCGCCGAAGCCCAGGAGTTGGAGGTTTCTGTGAGCTGTGTGACGCCATGGCACTCTACCCAGGGCAATAAAGTGAGATTCTGTCTCTACAAGAAAGAAGAAGTTATGCAGTCTTGGCTTTTGATTCTCTTTGAAAAGTGTAATTTGTCTACTCTTTGCAGTTGGAAGTTGATTCTTATTGTTGAACAAAATAGAAGTTGAGTGACTCTCTACCTTCCATCTTCTGTAATATGCCAGACTTCCTACTTTACTGAGTATGAGGCCCCTTTATTGTTTAAGATTATGTTTTTTAAATTTCCCATGTGTTTGCAAGTTTCTCTTCCCACTGGGCTTTAATCTTCCTGGTAACTCTTCTTTTTTTTTTTTTTTTTTTTTTTTTTGAGACTCACCCTTGGTAGAGTGCCATAGTGTCACAGCTCACAGCAGCTTCTAACTCTCGGGCTTAAGCATTTCTCTTGCCTCAGCCTCCTGAGAAGCTGGGACTACAGGCACTGGCTATAACGCCCAGCTTTTTTTGGTTGCAGTTGTCATTGTTGTTTAGTAGCCTGGGCTGGGCTTGTACCTGCCAGCTTTGGTGTGTGTGGTTGCCCAGTGCCCTACTCACTGAGCTACGGGCATGTCCCTCATAACTCTTCTTAAAGACTTTGTGCCACTGTTGTAACTGTAGTTGGCATGTGAGTTTTCTATTCTCTTTGGTTTATGTCCTTTAAATGTTCGGATTTATCAGATGGCATTGCCTTCTTTAGAAGATTTATAGTTTTCAAGCCTTTTAACCCTATAATTATTTTTAGAATTATTTACTGATCCTTCACAAATAAATTTTGTTCTAAATTCCATGTATTATTTTTCAAAATATTAAGTGCTTTTAAGAACATTAACCACATGTTCTTAGCCAATTTGAGAAATTATAGCTTAAGTTTCTGCTGATTTTCTGTATTTTTATAAACCAGCTGCTTTTATCATTTCCAAGACCAAATCGTATTACTTGAGATAATGAGATACATGTGGAAAAATTTGGCTTCTTTTGGTTGTTGGTTGGGGTGTTTTGTTTTGGTACGTTACCCGTGTAACTTTTTTTTTTTTTTTTTTTTGTAGCCACAGAGTCTCCCTTTATCACCCTCGATAGAGTGCCATGGCGTCACACAGCTCACAGCAACCTCCAACTCCTGGGCTTAGGTGATTCTCTTGCCTCAGCCTGCCGAGTAGCTGGGACTATAGGCACCCGCCACAGTGCCTTTCTATTTTTCTGTTTGGCAGTTTGGCCGAGGCTGGGTTTGAACCCGCCACCTTCGGTATATGGGGCCGGTGCCCTACTCGATGAACCAAAGGTGCCGCCTTACCCATGTAACTTTTATGAGTATGTGATTTAAGTGTATGATTTCTAGCCTTTCAAGTATTATAAGATGAGAATTTGTCAGAAATTTCTATGGTTTAGTCTTCAAAACTAGGGAAAGTTAAGAGATTAGAAAAATCTTTCCAAACATACTATTGTCTCATCTCTTCGCTTCCTTGACATCCTCATCTAATTTAAACAATGATAGGACAGTTCTAAGAATAATGATCTGAGGAAAATGGAGATCTGGGGATACTCATTCTATACTAAAATTTTGAGGTTGAGCAAGGAGGCAGTTTGACCCGATAGACTTTGTGTTTTCATATCTGGAAGAGTGTTTATTTTTCTCTTTAGGATTGATTTGTGAACATTCTGGTATATCAAGCATTGTATATAGGGGTGTGTGGGGTTAAATTTTAGTATACAAATACAGATTACCTTTTTATCCACAAATCAATTTTGCATAATGTCCTAGTCAGCTTGAACTACTGTAATAAAATACCATAATCTGGGTGGCATATAAAGAACAGAAATTTATTTTTCACAGTTGTAGAGACTGGAAAAATCCAAGATTAAGATGCCAGTAGATTCAGTGTCTGATGAGGGCCAGGTTCCTTATAGATGGATGTCATTTCATTGTAATTTCGTATGAGAGAACGGGCAAACGAAGGGGGACTGTTTGAAAGCCTAGAAAGGGCTCTCTGGGGACTATTTAATAAGGGTAGAGAATTAGAGAATGGACATTTTATTTGTAGTTTTCCCATACCTTAGATTGTTTACTACCTTTATTTTTCATTTGTGTTGTTGAGAGTGTGTGGAAATCTGCTAATATTCTAAATTCCTTGAGCTCATACAATTAGCGAATGATAAATAAGGATTTTTAGCTGGGGCAGCACCTGGGACTCAAAGGATTAGGGCTCTGGCCCCATATGCCAGAGGTGGTGGGTTCAAACCCAGCCCTGGCCAAAAATTGCAAAAAAAAAAAAAAATAAATAAAGAATTTTTAGCTAATTTTACATATTGCTTACAATAGGGTTTGGCATACTTTTTCTGTAAAGGTCCAGATAGTGTTTTAGGCTTTGCAGATCAAAAAGCAAAATTGAACATGTTATATAGTTAACTTGTAAAAAGAGAACAAAGATTTCTTGATAAAACTCAACAGGTAATAATAATTGAGTGTAATGTTTTGTAATATAGGTTTACTAATGAGAGAGAAGAATGGCATTCTTTTGGGGGTAAGCATTTTACTTTAATTGAGATTCAAAGTTTCCTTATAATTGCACATGTTTATCTATAATTGCTGACTTGAAAGAGATTTTTCATATTTCACCTTTGAAAATGTCCTTTTATACATATAAGTACTGCAGTCTTAATCCACAAGCATGTGATTTTGATCAAGAATATTTATCTTTTAGGAGGCATTTATAGAGTTGTTAGATTCTTTTTTTAATAGTTACCTTTTGATGTATTATATTGCAGTTATCACTTTTAGTACAGGGTTAGATGGAATGTTCCTCAATTGCACAGTAAAACAGAGTGTGAAATAAGGAAATTTCCTCTTTACTTGCATTGGGGATCCACAAAATGGTTCTGGAACTATAGCTTGAGCTCAGAAAATATATCTGCTGTAAATTAGTATGAATGGAGACTTCATTTCTTTGAAAGCACAAGAAGTGCATAAAACAGCTTCACATTACTTTTGATACTAGTGTTAGTAATTGTTGAAATGATATTACTAAAGTATGTCCTGTAGGAATAAATGACTACCACAGTGTAAGTGTTGGATTTGAGCATCGTTTATTTTGTTATTTTAGGTTAAATTCATTAAGCAACATTATCAAGGATGTAGCAAAAGCTTTTTTGAGACCATTTATTGTTTGATAATAGTAATTCAGGGCAGTTCAAACTCAGAAAAAAAAATCCATCTTTGCTCTGAGTTTAACAAATCACAATAAAACTTTACAAGTATTAACCTGTCAAAATGCTGTGTGGTAGAGCAAGTCAAGATTTCTGACAAGCTGAGTATGGTGGCTCACTCCCATAGTCCCAGCTACCCCAGAGGCTGAGGTGGGAGGATTGCTTAAGACCATCCTATGTATATGGAGGACTCCCCCATCTCTTTAAAAAAAAAAAAAAATCTGACAAAAATTCATAGAACTGATGATGATGGTTAAGTCCACAGAGTGAAATTTATCATTAACACTACTGGTTCTATAATAGGATATTCAAATATTTTCTGTAGAATACCTGCAAATGAATGATATAATACATAACCATGGACTTTAAACATCTTAACATTTTGTAAGCTTTGTCAATTTGTCCAACTAAACTGTGGCCTCAAGACCACAGATGGCCCTCCAGATCCCCAACTGCAGCCCCTAACCAAATTCAAACTTCACAGAAGTTTTAATTAATTTAATACTTTTATTTAAAGGATTTGTTCTGTAAAATTTATATTTAGTCAAAAGGCCACACTCAAAGATCCAGAAAGCCACATGTAGCCCCAAGACTACAGGTTCCTCACCCCTGAATTAGGTCTTTTTCATTCCATATATATTTTTACCATTTCAATTGAAACATACTAACAGATTCTACTTTAGGTTGTGCTGAATTCAAAATATTCTCACCTGTAGTTGTTTCTTATAGTCTATTCATGGGGTCTACTTCTGTAGTTAGTTGAAACTCTTTGAATAATCAGCATAAGTTTGAATAAACAACTAAATAGTATCAATTAGGTTTGTCAGTTTATCAAGAGTCAAGGAGAAAACCAGTCCCGTCATTTTTCTTGTTTTTCAATTTCCTCAACTTTCTGTTGTTTCCCAATATCCTCAACTTTCTGTACAACAGTACTCGCTAAAAGGCATATATATATATATATATATATTTAATTATTTAAACAGAGTCCCACTTTGTCACCTTCAATAGAGTGGCATCACAGCTCACAGCAACTTCAAACTCTTGGGCTCAAGCCATTCTCTTGCTTCAGCCTCTTGAGTATCTGGGACTACGGGTGCCAGCCACAACACCTAGCTATTTTTAGAGACAGGGTCTCACTCTGGCTCAGGCTGTTCTCGAACCTATGAGCTCAGGCAGTCCACCTGCCTCAACCGTCTAAAGTGTTGGAGTTACAGGTGTGAGGCACTGTAATCAAATATGTCTTTTTTTTTTTTAACCAACTTACCCTTGATAAAAAGCTTTCCATGCTTAGCCAACCAAATCAGCCACTTGGAAATTTACTCTAATTGAAGCCTCATTTTCATTTTTGTATTTGTGAAGAAAAATGTTATGATGAGATATTAACATTTTAAACAGTATAGCTTTTTAGACCATTGTTTTCCTGTGAATTGGAATATTATGACTACTGTTTAGTAATGTCAGTGTATATTGTATTGTTTTAGAAGTATATAATATCTCTGTATAATAAACAATTCTTGCCATCTAATCTGATAGCAAAATTTATTTACTGCTGTGCCTTTAAACGTGACATATTGAAGTCCATTTTTCCCTCGTTTGACATGATGAGTGTGTATTGGTAGTTTTTCAAATGTCACTGTATAGTGGCACTTGAAATACTGTCCAGTTATAACCTCACCACTGCAACTTAGAGTATACAGAGCAGCAGTGCAAAGCAATGAGTGCCACATGCAGTCTGTCACAACTTTTGAATTCTGCCATTATAGTATACAAGCAGCCATAGATAGTATGTAAATGAATGTGTATGGCTTTGTTCCAGTAAAACTTGATGAATACTGAAATGTGAATTTCATGTGATTTTTGCATATCACAAAATATTCTTTTTAAAAATCCTTTAAAAGTGTAAAAGGCATTCTCAGATTGCAAGGAGAATAAAAACTTGCAGCGGGGCTGGATTTGACCTCAGGGCTATAGTTACTAACTCCTAATCTAGAATTTTCTTAGTATAACAATGCTCTTTAGGAGCTTTTTTGTAGCGAAGCTTTATTCATTTGAGGTCTTGACCTACATTTTGGATTTTCACATAATTAAAACTGTTTTATAGAGTACATAGTGACTTCTGTTTTCAGGGTTGGTCTTCTTTCTCCTTTTAGGTAATTTTCCACTTGTTCCTCAAGATGGAAAACTCAGATTCTAACGATAAAGGAAATAGTGATCAGTCTGCGGCACAGCGCAGAAGTCAGATGGACCGATTGGATCGGGAAGAAGCTTTCTATCAATTTGTGAATAACCTGAGTGAAGACGATTATAGGCTTATGAGAGATAACAATTTGCTAGGCACCCCAGGTATGTTATGTGTAATTTAAGGATTTGTATATGTAAATTTCTGTGTTTTTAAGTTGCTATATTATTTTTAATGAAGTGAATTGAAAAGAATGGAGCTGAATCTTTTTTTTAGTTAGCTTTATTTAACTTACAGATCCAAATATAAAATAGCTAATGGGAACTTCATTCTTAGAACAGACTTACTCATCTCTGGTTTTCTGAATATGTCCCAATTTTAATTTCCCAGAGCTAGCTTTGAGTAAGATTACAATTAGAATTATATGCATATTTTCTTTTTCCTCACTATGTCCTGTTTGATCATAGTTAAAACTCAGTATCTGTCTTCCTCCTTTTGTTTAATTCTGCCAACCTTTAGGTGATTGCTTAAATTTAAAAAAGTAAGGTTTTAACATGACTTTTAAGATAGGGAGTTTTTTTTTTTTCTCTAACTGTGTTTTTTTTTTTTTATTAAATCATAGCTGTGTACATTAATGCAATCATTGGGTACAATGTGCTGGTTTTATATACAATTTGAAGTGTTTTCAGTTTTGAGCCAGCAGTACCAGACTTCAGTAAGAATGCCTTAGTTGGAGTTCTGGCTATCCAGTTAATTAGTGTGGCTTCTGGGAAGTCAGTCACTCAGTCTGTTTTCTTATTTTAAAATGTAGATAACAGTATCTCTCCCTCCCAGAGTTTCAGTTTATAAGGGATGGTATACAAAAGTACCTTGTAAACTGAAAATACCCTTGTAAAAATGTAAGTTGTAATATTTACATTCCCCAAGAAGTATATTTTTCTCAGGTTCCTACTCTTTGGTTTTCATCTAAGAGTCACTATTTTTTTAAATTTCTCTTTGAATAAGCTATTTTGAAATATAATTTCTAATCATTTTGTGTCAGGTCAGATAAAAAAGTATTTGGTTGTCATGTCCTTTAATCTCATCCTTGCCCTGGGGTGTGTTATAAGGGTCTCTGGTTTTCATTTGTAATTTGGGAAACATTTTTAAATTTTCAGGTGAAAGTACTGAGGAAGAGTTGCTAAGAAGACTACAACAAATTAAAGAGGGTCCGCCACCACAAAACTCAGATGAAAATAGAGGTATATTTTGCTTTATGAGTGGGTGGGTAGAGGATTGAATAAGAACTTTGTAATAGTCAGCCAGAGATTTTCCAGAAATGCCACAAATGAATTTGGTGGTAAATAACTGCTTATAAAAAGAGCACTGGTATTTTTTCTTGATAATTGGTGAGAATGTCAGCATGTTTTTTTCTGTCTTACCTTTTTATTGTTTGTGTTAACTGCAAGATGGCCTATTTTAAATGGGAATTTTTTTCTTGTTGTTCATCTCTATGTAAATGCTGCATTCTCTAACCCAGTGGTTCCTAACGTGGTATAATTTTGTCCCCCTTAGGGCACTGGCAATGTCTGGAAACAGTTTGGGTTGATAAAACTAGGTGTTTGCTTCTGGTTTTTAGTGTGTAGAGGGTAGGAGGGCTGTAAAACATCCTGATATCCTATAATGCTGCAGTCAACAGCTCTAGGGCACAGACAATGGCCTGTTGGGAACCAGGCCACACACCATCTCTTCTTGAGCTCCACCTCCTTTCCCAGCCTCACGCTCCACCCCCCACAGGAAAAATTGTCTTCCATGAAACTGGTCACTGGTACTAAAAGATTTGAGGTGGCTGCTGCTATAATGCACAGCACAGTCTCTACAACAAAGAATTAACTTTGAAAATGTCGATAGTGCCACTGGTGAAAATTCCTACTCGAATCTCAGATCTGGTGTTTCCCTCCCAGTGTGATGGCTAGGAATTAGGACTATGTAACCCAAAAGTCTATGATGTTAGTTTAGCTTGTGAACCAGACATTATGCACACTTTGCAAGGTTCAGGCTATTTCTTTAATCTGATCTTCAATTACATGTCAATTTAAAATCTTGGTAACATTAAGATATGTTCAAATACTTACAAACTTTTTTCTGAGACAGAGTCTCACTTCATCACCTTAGGTAGAATGCCATGGTGTCATAGCTCACGGCAACCTCATACTTTTAAGCTCATGCAATTCTCTTGCTTCAGTCTACTGAGTAGCTGGGACTACAGGTGCCTGTCGCAACGCCTGGCTGTTTCTTTTTTTTAGAGATGGGGGGTCTCGCTCTTGTTGAGGCTGATCTCAGACTCCTAAGCTCAAGCAATCCGCCCTTCTTGGCCTCCTAGAGTGATAGGATTGCAGATGTGAGCCACTGTGCCCAGCATACACTTTTAAAACCTTGTTTATATTTTTGTTATGACTACCATAGTCCTGTATTTTAAAATAACCTCATGTGTTATCAAAGACATGTAAAGGCCAAAAGTAATGTAAACAAATGAAAATTTGAACAAAAACACTAGTATTGTACCTTAACTAGCATTTGTTTACCTTGTTAGATTACATTAGTGTTTTGACAGTAGACTTAGAAATGTTTTTTTGATAGCTCCACAGTGCTATGCTATGCTCAGTATATGATGAAATATCCAAAACAGACTTCTTCCAGATTCCTCTTTAAAAATAATGTTCCAAAGTTTTCTCTAGGATTAGCTTGTTCTTTTCAAATGGAATTAAAATTTTCTTGCCTTTACTTAAAAACATGTACAGCATAGTTTGCAAAACTCCATAAAGGTGAAATATGTTCAGAATTTAAATTTTCCTTTAATACAAAGATTGTCTTAATTTTAGCAGTTCTTTTTTCTCCCTCTTCCCCTTCTTCATTTTTCCCTCTTCCTCTTCTTCATTTTAAACAGGTGGAGATTCTTCAGATGATGTGTCTAATGGTGACTCTATAATAGACTGGCTTAACTCTGTCAGACAAACTGGAAATACGACAAGAAGTGGACAAAGAGGAAACCAA
Source organism: Arctocebus calabarensis (assembly GCA_963573935.1). Lineage (NCBI taxonomy): Eukaryota > Metazoa > Chordata > Mammalia > Primates > Lorisidae > Arctocebus > Arctocebus calabarensis. The sequence goes on from CAUYON010065442.1 coordinate 10,003, forward strand.
TCTTGGAGAGCAGTGAGCCGGACTAACCCAAACAGTGGTGATTTCAGATTCAGTTTAGAGATAAATGTTAACCGTAATAATGGGAGTCAAAATCCGGAGAATGAAAGTGAGCCATCTGCAAGACGCTCTAGTGGAGAAAATGTGGAAAACAGCAGCCAAAGGCAAGTGGAAAATTCACGATCTGAATCTACATCTGTAAGGCCATCTAGATTAGAGCGTAATTCAACTGAAGCATTAACAGGAGAAATCCCACCTACAAGAGGTCAGAGGAGGGCAAGAAGCAGGAGCCCTGACCATCGGAGAACCAGAGCCAGAGCTGAAAGAAGTAGGTCACCTCTGCATCCAGTGAGTGAAACTCCACGAAGATCTCACCATAGTACCTCATCTCAGACTGTGGAGCATTCTTTGATAAATGAGACTGAGGGAAGTTCTAGAACCCGGCACCATGTAACACTGAGACAGCAAATATCTGGACCTGAGTTACTAAGTAGAGGTCTTTTTGCAGCTTCTGGAACAAGAAATGCCTCTCAAGGAGCAGGTTCTTCAGACACAGCAGGCAATGGTGAATCCACAGGATCAGGACAGAGACCTCCAACTATAGTCCTTGATCTTCAAGTAAGAAGAGTTCGTCCTGGAGAATATCGACAGAGAGATAGCATAGCTAGCAGAACTCGATCTAGGTCTCAGACACCAAACAACACTGTCACTTATGAAAGTGAACGAGGAGGTTTTAGGCGTACGTTTTCACGTTCTGAGCGGGCAGGCGTGAGAACCTATGTTAGTACCATCAGAATTCCCATTCGTAGAATCTTAAATACTGGTTTAAGTGAGACCACATCTGTTGCAATTCAGACCATGTTAAGGCAGATAATGACAGGTTTTGGTGAGTTAAGCTACTTTATGTACAGTGATAGTGATTCAGAGCCTAGTGGCTCAGTCCCAAGTCGAAATACGGAAAGGGCAGAATCACGGAATGCAAGAGGAGGTTCTGGTGGTGGTAGTAGTTCTGGTTCCAGTTCAAGTTCTAGTTCTAATTCCAGTTCTAGTTCTAGTCCTAGTTCCAGTTCCACTGGTGAAAGTTCAGAATCTAACTCAGAGGTGTTTGAAGGCAGTAATGAAGGAAGCTCATCATCAGGCTTATCAGGTACCAGGCGAGAGGGTCGACATAGGGCCCCAGTCACATTTGATGAAAGTGGTTCTTTGCCCTTCCTTAGTCTGGCTCAGTTTTTCCTCTTAAATGAGGATGATGATGACCAACCTAGAGGACTCACCAAAGAACAGATTGACAATTTGGCAATGAGAAGTTTTGGTGAAAATGATGCATTAAAAACCTGTAGTGTTTGTATTACAGAATATACAGAAGGCAACAAGCTTCGTAAACTACCTTGTTCTCATGAGTACCATGTTCACTGCATTGATCGCTGGTTATCTGAGAATTCCACCTGTCCTATTTGTCGCAGAGCAGTCTTAGCTTCTGGTAACAGAGAGAGTGTTGTGTAATTAAGATTTGAACTCTCAGCTATGTAGCTGGTATAGTGATGGGCAAACAGGAATCCCTTGCTTTTATGTCCACCTTTTGAGTGGTACTTTAATGTAAAGTAACAACCTGAATTGAGTCATTGCTTTCTGAAGATATCACTGTCCTTTCTCCAGTTTTTGTTCTAGAATAAAATGAAATATTTAAAAAGTAATGTTTTGGGATCTAAAAATCCTGATTCCAGTACCAGGTGAATTGGTAGCAGCTCTGTTACTGATAATTTATCATATACACTTGTCAGCTTCTCCTTTGTTGTCTTAAAAGATCTGCCTTAGCAATGGCTCTTGTCTGTTTCATACTGATCTTTAAAGTTTTCCATGCCATAAGAGAGAGGGGCGGAGGAAATTCCCAGTTTAGACTAAGTTACAGTCCCTGTTTCATGAGTGATTGCTTAGAGCTGTATCATTCCCAGTTATTAGTTGATACACATTCAACCATATTCTGAATATCATTTATTCACCTTTCAGACTAGATGATATCGGACATGTCAGTGTAAATAACACTAAGGTTAGGATCTTCTAAGTGTATAACTGTTTCCTAAGCCCATCACTATGGCGCACTGTAGAGTGAGCTTGTAGTTTAATTGAGATAATTTATCTTGTGGAAATATTAAAAAGCCTATGCTTGTGTAAGTGAAAAAATTACATTCATTTGTTTAAAAATGTAAAGCTATTTTGTAGAGGCTCAGTACTTTTCCAATGCACTGTTATATTAATGCATTAAAAATTGTAAAGTACCATGCTTAGAAATGAGAAAACTGCTTTTTGTGAGCCAACATAGTAAAAAACACACCAAACAAAGTACAAAGCTGCTTTTGTAAGTGTGTAGATGTCAAGAGCAGAACATATCTATGATATTTAATGTATGTGAACAGCTACTGTGACATGCAAAGGAAAGTACAGTGCAGAATCAAACTGCATTAAAGACCAGTGGAAATTGTGTATTTTAACTTGGATTTAGGTAGGGAGTGAAAGATGGGAAGTAAAGAAAACTGCTCTGAAGAATGTATAATTTTCATGAAGATAGAAATAATGCAGACATGAACTGGTTTCACATGGTGAGAGCAGCAGCAACAGCTTGATCTAGTATTCTACCTGAGTAGATGAAGCAAAAGATCAGCAAATTTGGCAAAGATTTGGTTTAAGAAAAACCAATACCACCTAGCACAAGTTAGATTGATGTTTTTATAAGTCTTCTCCTCCAAAAAAAAAAAAAAAAAAATAGAGGAAAGAGACTATAAACCACTTTTTAGCATACAAATTACAGTTGGTACAGATGTGTGTGCTAATAGGAAAATCTCGAATTTGCGTTGTTTTCGAGATTTATCATTTAAGGTACCAGTACACACTTGTTAATATTTAATTTCTATCTACTACCTAACATCTCACATTCAAAGATCAATCGAAGATTAAAGAATTTTTATCCTTTGTTTGAAATGAGTCGTGTTGTGTTATTTGAAATTCAAATTTTTAATTGTGCTGCCCATACTTGAAGATGAGGCTGCTGACTCACTATCTATGGACATGCACTTTATATTGTTCTCTTAGTAGTAAGAATAGCTTTGTGATAACTCTAGTACTCTCACCTAATTTCTCTCTTGAGGCTAGTTGGTGTTAGGATTAGCCTGACTGTGGAGCAGATACTTGTTTTTTTGGAAAAAGCTAACAAGCCAAAAGAGGAATTGAACAGGTCCTTGGCCTTTAACAAAGCAAGCTAACTACCCAGACATGGTCAAATATTCTACAAAATAACATAAGTCTGGTTACCTTCACTGCTGTCAACTTTACTGTAAAGATTATTTCAAAGCTCATTCTTAAATGTTTTCTTCTGGCTTTCAATCCTACCTAAGCATCAAGGAAGTTAACTTGTAAATATGGTAGTTGTTTACTAAGGATATGTACTGCTCTTGCAAGGAAATAATGTCCAAAAAAAGCTTCACTTATTTTTTTTTTTAATATAAGCAGATTTCACTGTTTATGGCGCTTATGTAATACATTTTATCTTTTTAAAAAATTGTCCATGTAAAAGTCAGGATTCCTTTAAATTTGTGAGCCACCTCGTCTCCTTTCCTAAGGGTGTAATCTATAATTTTCAGATCTGCAGGATAGTCCTGATTGCCTAAAAACAAATCCATTTTCTTGGCATAAAATGATTATTTCAGATAGTTTAAAAACAACTACAGTATATCCTAAGCAGTTGTTGACAACAGGCAGTGCCCTAACCTCCCAAGATGTATTACTCATTTGTGAAGTATTAAAGTAAGATTGGTAACTCAAACAGAATGCTGGTTATGAATATAGATATTAAAGCTTTTCATAAACACTGGAAGTAGAATTTTAAGGTTTTAGCCATCAGTAGAATGCACATATTGGACATGTGCATGTGGACACGTTTTTCAATAGCATTCATTTATTTCCATTGAATTGTGTAGAATGAATATAAGTATTTTAATGGAATTTGCTACTTTTTTATTTTGTGAGGTCCATGACTAATATATACCTACTATTGTTGTGGACATTGAAGACAAGGTCATATTTAGGGGGAAGATCTACATTGGAGAACAATCTTTTTTCTTCACCAGCATCCAAACACCTAGTAAGGGAGCATTTTCTTGTAAAAAGACTTTACATTTCATTTCATATCATTGCACTTTTTCTTTATTACAGAAAGATTCTGTCTCTAAGACCTGTTTGAACTTCATGCAGTAATAAGAACAAGAAAAAACAATATTGGGAGTTTGCCTTATTCAAAGCATAGGGAAAAGTACTAAAACCTGAATTTCATTGACTATTTCAGATGTTTTTACAAATTCACTTAGTAGTCTAAAACGTTGGAAATAATTTGTTGTTTAACTCCAAGTGGCTACAGAGAAGGTTGAGATTTATTAGTACTAGTAGAAACAAAATTGAACAAGTTAGGTTAAAAGTTTGCAGACTTTTATCTGTAGCAACACTAGAAGATGAGCCATGTTGTTGATTTGGGATATTTGCTCTAAAATGAACACAAATTTATACCTCAGTGATGTTAGTGGAGGTGGGGATTGAGAAGAGTGTTCACCTTAGTGTTGGAATGTATGTAATAATTGTACAGTTCGTAGGAGAACCTTTAAGTGCCAGGAGATACATAGATTCATTGAGTGTGTAATGTATACACACACAGTCTTTTAAGAACATGATTATTAAAATTCATCCAAACTTTAGGAAACTGGTTTAGCTTTATTACCTCAAGTAATGTCCCTACCCCTGGGAAAACATCTTTTCTGTGCCAAGTATTCTCTCTTAGGCAAAGTCTCTGATTATATTTATGGAGGGCTATCACTTAGTATACTTTGTATTTAAACATCTGCCTCCCATGTGTCCACCACATGAAATGGGTCAAGCATCAGCATTAACTTTGACTTCTCCAAATACCCACGTGACAGGGAGGTGAATGTTGCAAAAAGCCTCTTAAAAGGTTATTTTTACAACTTGCTAGGATTCAGTAGCACCTTGTGGTTATTAATATAGTTTTTAAAGATGGAGGATATTTTTATTCTGCCTTTTCTCCTTTTTTCTTTTGTGAACGAAAAAATTCATAATCTGCCTAATGTGATTTTTTTTTAAAGTATGGGCTTCCCTGTGAAATGTTTTACCAATATTAAGTACATAGAAGCCATGTTTGCTGGGCACTTTTATTCTTTCCTAGTCTTATAAGACTATGCTAATTGCTACTTTCTGAAGTATTCTATACTTTAGTAATGCAAGAAATTGATAAGGCACATGTTAAAGTGTCAGGTGGGTTTTTTTTTTCCCTTAAATATAGTAGAATTCTTCAGTATATTTACTATTCACTAGCAGTGTTTTTGTAAATTGTGTGCTTTTGAAAATATGAACGTACATGCGTCATTTGGAAAGTTAAAAGTCCAAGGAACTAGTATTTTACTTATTTTTAAATCAAATTTTTAATAAGCAACTAAAAACTGCTGTGAGTTTAGTACCTGCCCTTTAAAAGTTTTAGCATTTTGAAATTAAGAATTTGTTTCCTTAGCTGGAACAGTTCTAAATTATCTAGTCTTTCCAACAAATAATGGTCTCATTTGAGTAACTCTAGTTAGTATCTTAAATTGTACAGCATTAAGTAGAGCTGTTATTGGGGTGTTAGAATTCTCAAGTGAGAATTTGTATTGTTTTATGATTATTTTCATGTCTCCATTTAGATCTGAATGAAACAGGTGTACTCACTCTAAAAATAACAGATAACTTGTTTTTTTATTAATATTTGTTTACTAAAGTTCCTCAAGCTTCTTTATAGTCACTTGAGTAGTAATTTTAAAGACATGCAGTGAAATCAGACCCTATCATACCACTGTGCCTCTTTATTTCAAGGCTCCTCCATCAGTTCCTCATCTTGCAGATTGATTCCAATACCAAGGTATGGTTGAACCAGCTTCCCAACCTTTACTTAGTGCCCCATTACTACTATTTTAACTGATTTGTGTATGTTTTAACTGTCCAATGCTTGGTTCTTACCTCTTGATAGATCCATTTGTTCCTGGTGCTGCTTTTAAATAGTTGGCGGCCGCGTGATGATCAGGTATTAAGCTGAGTAGGTACACATTTGGCCTGGGTATGTATCTGTGCCTGTTTTATCTTCTCCCAGGAAGAGCTGCTTTGGTATAGATGTTTACTTGGATTTATATAAAGAACCAGGTGGCAATCTAGGAAAGTTTTCTGAAGCCTTTAAGAACTTGAAGTTTTGGAGGGGAGGACAGTAACAAAGTCTGCCTTTATGTCTTTGAACACAAAGCACATAAATGTATGTTGTGTAGACTTAAGCGATTATTGTACCAGGGCTTCCTGACCTCTGGGAGAGATGCAAGAAGCAGAGAGGAGCACAAAGTGAAGTGAATTTGGTTGGCTTTCTTTATCTTGTTTCTCATTTTCTTTCAGTTTAAACTTGAACATAACACCCTTTTCCAATATCTATCCAGCAGATTCCTGGTTGGGAAGACCTGTATTAAATTCTGAGAATGTACCCAGTTTTCTTTTTGTACAGTGCTTAAATTTGCTAAAATTTGTTTAATGCAAAACAAGACCTTGAAAGGTCAGTCATATTAAAGCTGGTTTGATTATTAATAGTTATCTTTTAGGAAGAAGCCTTTTCCCTATGTAAGATGTCATACTGCAGATTTAAAGTATAGACTATCAATAAAATGCATGAAGTGATTATTCGTGCTTGATCATCTCTCTTTGAGTTTTTCTTTAAAAGGGGAAATCTTCTAAAAGTTCTGTTGCTTCAAACCAATGTAAATAGACTTGATTTTTAGAATCAAGTGGGATTACAGTTCAACCTTGATTTCTATGCCCCTGACTGCTGTGAGTATGGACAGGTACTGGTTTATCTGATGTAACTTCCATTTTATCTGTGTTGTGTAGTTTAATGGCTCAATCTTTGGTAAAAATAAAAGATTAAAGTATATTCTGATAGAAGAATATGGGAAATATTTATGTAAATAACATTTTAAAAGGTGCATCTTTCCTCTTTCTCGTATTCTTAACCATTTCCCTGATCACTCCCTTGCTTGACCTCTATATGTACAAAAACTTGTAGGTAAGCATATGTGCTCATGTGGCTTCTGTCTACATTCCATCCCTACCTCCAACCTCTTAACCATGTGCTTTAGCTATTAAGATGTCCTTGTTTCAAGTAAATCACATTCTTATAACTTGGAAGACTTCCCCTTGGTGTTAATTTCACTGGTGGTGAATTTTACTATACTTTCATTTCCTCTGGTGCCTACACAGCTGCTCTCATTGGCATTGTAACTCAGTTTTTCAGGATAGTTTTGGTGTGGTCAGCTCTTCACTGCATAATCTTCCCAGGGTTTTAATTTTAGTATCATTCATGATTATTTTATTTGAAATTCAACACCACCACCAAAAAGTTTGCACTCTATAGACAATGGAAGCTAATGCACAAGCATCTTGTAGGTCAGTAAAAAGGACCCAGGTACCTAGAACAAAGGATTTGGTAAATCTGAGTGGATTATAAACTGTACTCTTTTGTGTTTAGAAACAAGGTCTTATGGTCACCTATGCTGGTGTGCAGTGGTGTCACCACACCTCATTGCAATGTCAAACTTGAGTTAAAACAATTCTCCTTCCATTCTTGAGATACTTTGCTAAGAAGAATATGTTCCAGCTCCATCCATGTAAACACAAAAGAGGTAAAGTCTCCAAGAAAAGGAAGAAATGGGTATGGCATTAGCAATCCATAGTTCTCCCGAACCAGCTGATTTTCAGAGTTAACTCCCTTTGTCAAGGAGTTAGTGGCACTACAAACTTCAAGGACTTTTTTTTCTATTTTGTTTTCAGGAGTTACTTCTCTATTTTAATTGTGTACTTGTTGTACTACTACCACCTTGGGGAATCACTTGAAGGCTAGATTCCATTTTCTGTAATACTAGTCATGTTTATTTCAAAATAATAATTCTTAAAACTATTTCTAAGAAATTCATCACTTCTTTTCTGCCCTTTTTATTACATGTACAAACAGAGACTCATGATTTCACTGTGTCTATGCTGTCGAGAGAAAGTGATGATACATGATCATTGTTAGATACTCATCAGTGCTGGATCAAATGAAGATACATCCAGATGGAAGGGAGAAAAGAAACCATTGTCAAAACGACCTCCACAAACTCTAAGGTAAGGAATCCTACTGAAATAGAATTGATCAGGACTAGGGTTGCCAAATTTAGCTAATAAAAGTGGAGGATTCCCAGTTAAATTTCAATTTCAGATCAACAACAAATAATTTTAGGGTAATTATATTCCAAATATACTTGTGCAAATTACATGGGACATAGTGATACTTAAATTTGTTTGTTGTTGACCTGAAATTAAAATTTAACAGGGTATCCTGCATTTCCTCTGGCCACCCTAACTAGGAGGAATAGTGTCCACACTGCCCCAGAGTTAGATGTTGCCTGTGCCCATTTCTGTAGCTTTTGCCTTCAAACACTCCCTTGGAACTTCAAACTCTAGTTTGAGAACCACTGTTCAATATTTTTGGAAACTCATCAATCGATATAGCAAGAGCTGAAGACTTTTCTTTTTGCAAAAATTGCATTTTTAGTATTTTCTGGAGCACAGATCCACTGGGGTACCTGGATAGGTTTTGACTGGGTCTCTGAATCCACTGAAATTATGTGGATATTTTTACGCATATGGATTTACAGGCATTTTTCTGGAGAGAAAGCTGATAGCTTTCAGTCCATTCTAAAAGGAGTTAATGACTCAAAAAAGTTTATCTCAGGCAAAGGGCACTAAGGAAACATCAGATAGCCTGTTAATTTATATTGGTTATTTTATCTGGGGCCAGAGGCACAAATATCAGTTCATGGGACAATTGATTTAGAATTCTTTTAAGAAAATTTGGAGAACATACGAGAATAGACTCTCTTTTCTTTGGCAGTCCAAAATAAATTATAGAATTAGACAATCAGATGTGTTCTTTAGCAAAGCCTCTTAATCTTAGACACCACTCACAGTGTTTTCTTAGCACCTCTGTGAGTGAGGTTTCTCTCCTTTAACTGTTGAGCTGTTTTGAAGGGTAGAGATTAGAGAACACTGTACTCCTCATTGGAGGGGCAGACTAAGAGGTTTTTCTTTTTTTTTTCCTAGTTTATGAAGATTTTTATTTTTATTATTTTTTTATTAAGTCAAATACATATAGATCATGAATACATTCATGCATATGTGGGGTACAATGTGCTGATTTTTTTTAATACAATCTGACGTGGTTAGATCAAACCAATCAACATAGCTTTCACCTCATTTACTTGATTATTGTACCAAAACATCTATGTTCTACACTTGACAGATTTGACTCGTACCCTATAGTCAAGTTCTGTAGACATCACCTTGTCGTTACTTTTTCTTAGCGTCTTGTTCATTCATGGCACTTGACAGTGAAGGCTTCTAATTATAATTCTTTGCTTCTTCTTTGGGCTCTGTTCTCTTACAGGAAATGCTGCAAATTAGTAAGCATAGAAACAGTCTCATTATTCATGAAAAGGTGTGGAATATTCCAAACATCCTGCTCCATTTCCATCCTGGAGCAGTGTAACAGTTTAACCCTTGAAGCATTATGCTCACCTAACAGCAGTTTTCTGAATTCATATGCTTATCAATGACACACACAAATTGTACCACATCTGCAGGATTTCCCAAAAGTTCCTGGCATTCTACCATTATCTACATCCCAGAATGGATTATTCCCAATACAATGAGCATTTTGAAGGAATCACATTTTATTTGACTTCCTCTAACCTTGGACCTAAGTTAGTGTCTTGGATACAATAGAGAGCTGTGAGTGTTTGCTGAATAATTGAAAGGTGGATGGGTGAATAAATTTAATCATTGAATAAAAACTGTACAAGACCACGAAGACCTTAGGATAGCTTGGCCACGGGGTAGTAAAAACTTTCTCTCTCTGGATGCAAACTTCTCCTCTGAGAACTCAGATGTAGAATTACTCCCCACCTTTCCAGCCTCTGAGAAGAAGGGAACAGAGTTAGAAATTTTATTCTACTCCAGAGAGATTTTGTTATACTTTATTTTAAATATTCTGATGAATTGATTTGGGAAAGAAAAAAGAAAATTGATTCCAAGATTGTAGATTCATCTTAAAAACATAGCCCATCAGGTTCTCTAAACCAGAATTGGGGCACAGGAGAGAGTGTTTTCTAATCTGAGATCTCTCAGATGAACAAGGATTAGTGAAATAAATGGGATAGTGAGCACTGGGGCATGGGGAGAAACATATGTTCTGAGTAGAGAAATCCCATGTGTGCTATAGTCTCAGGGTAGACACACCTTGGCACTTTTGAGACAGATCAGACAGGGTTTATAAACCTAATTAAGAAGCACGATCCTTCAGCATGGGCAAGTTCCTATTCCCTCCATGAGCTTGGGCTTGAGGAGGCCTGAGCTTTGGAGGGCCCTTCTTGAAACTTTCTAAGTCCCCCTCTAAGGTTCTGACCAGTTGGTATATAGAGTAGTGCCTTTTGGTCAGGGCACCCAAAGTCCAAACTAGGACCCTCTATTTCTCTCTTTCAGAATACTCATAAATCTCTTACCCTAGGGGTGGGGTCAAACAGATGCCTCATGACTCATACTATGAGGTTGTCTTGGGGCTCCAGGGCCAAGCCCTGGTCCCAGAATCATGTCTAGCAAGCAGATTGTTCCTGCTGCCAGGTAAAGTATAACTTTGTGAGTAATCATGAAAGATTGGGTTGCCAGAATTATGCTAACATGCTGCTTTTAGACGACTAAAATTGTATAGACATAGTCCCCACAACAAATATTTGCCAGGATCTGTATAGCCTACAGGGAACTTGTTAATGAATTTGGACTTTATCCCAAATGTAAGAGGAAAGATTGAACTATTAATACTTTACCCCAAAGGTCATTTTATCTAAGTATCTTTTTTTTAATGTTTTATTGTAGTAAAATATAAATAACATCAAATTTACCATTTTAACCATTTTTAAAGTATAAAATTCAGTGACATCAATATTGTTGTGCAACTATTAAATCTCTCATTCATTATAGTAAGAAATGAAATCCCAGAGTGGCCAACTGACTTGAATTGCTCACCACAAGTGTTTGGTGGAAGAGCTCTGCATCATGCAACCAGTGCTTTCCCACTTTCCCAGTTCATTCGTAACAGGTAAGGAAATTGAGTTTGGAAAGGCAAAGTGACCTTGACTATGCCAGGAGTAGGGCTTAGCGAGATATCTTGACTCTTTGACCAAAGCTCTGTTTTCCCCATCTCACTACTTCAGTCCCCCTTAACCAATCCTCTCCTGAGTTCTTTCCAGCAGAAATTTTAGGCTTTAGGCTTCCTTGCACCAAAATGTGAGCTTCACACAACCAATTAGCACCTAAAAATGATTTTCTAAATCGGTGCTTGGGGAGGGGGGGAGGGTGTCAGATCCATTGGCTGCAATATGTCTTCACACCAGACTTCAGTAGTTTGTCAGTTATGGATGAAAGAAACTACGTACTGCCGTTTCCCATCACTACTAAAGTTCTTCACGTGTTTTTGGCTGTAAATAAATTTTAAGGAATCTATAGAGTAATTTAGATTATTTTTCAATGCATTCTATGCACTGGGATTAGTTTGCTTAAATATATGACAATTTAAGAGAGTCTGGCACATAATAGATGATGGACACATATATTTGTTGACTAAGTGAACGCAGATATTATTTATTGAATTTTTTTCTTTTGTTTTTAAAATTATGAATTCAATGTGGTACAATTCACCTTTTTAGGTCTGCAGTTAAGAAAGCTCTGACAAGAGTTCATAGTCAGTTCACCACCATCACAATCAAGATAAAGGACAGTTCAGTCATCCTCAAAATTCCTCTTGGCTCCTTGCCCCTGCAACCCCTGGCAACCACCAATTTGTATTGTGTCCCTATAGGTTTGCCTTTGTCAAGAATGTCATATAAACGGAATCATACAGTCTGAGGCCTTTGAGTTTGGGTTGTGTCACCTAGCATTATGTTTCTGAGGTTCTTCTATGTTGATGTATGTACTAGTACTTCATTCCCCTCTTCCCTTATATACAGCAAGTCCTTGAATAACGTCATTTTTTAATAACATTGACCCCAATGTTATGTTCAGCCAAGGCCACTGAGTGTCATTTGCATATTCTTTCTCCGTCCATGTGGGTTTTCCCTGAGTTCTCTGGCCTTGAGGTGAGTGGTGCCAATCTGAGTGAGTGTGTGGTATGAGGTCCCCTATGACGGATTGGCATCCCGCCCAGGGATGGTTTCCTTTTTGCGCCATGTACTGGTGAAATATGCTTTGGCTTCTCACTACCCTGAACTGGAATAAATGGGTAAATAATTATCTTACCTTAAAAATTTTTTTTTCTTTGCAATCTCACCAACAGTGTATAAGGGTCTCCGTCTCTCCACAACCTTGCCAGCTGCAGCTTTGGGACTTTGTGATGTGGGCTCTTCTTGCCGGGGTTAGGTAATATCTGAAGGTGGTTTTGATTCACATTTCTCTGATAATTAGGGACAAGAAGCATTTTTTCATGCATTTGTTAGTTGTTCGTCTATCTTCTTGGGAGACGTTTCTGTTCACGCCTCTTGCCCAATGATAGATGGGGTTCTCTCTTTTCTTGTGGATTAGTTTGATTTCTCTATAGATGTTGGTTATTAGGCCTTGTCAGATTCGTATGCTGCAAATATCTTCTCCCATTCTTAAGCTTGTCTGTTTGCTTTAGTTGATGTGCCCTTAGCTTTGCAGAAGCTTTATAGCTCGATCAGGTCCCATTTATTTATTTTTGGTTTTGCTGTGATGCCAATAGGGCCATCTTCATAAAATCTTTTCCCAGGCCAATATTATTAAGAGTTTTCCCCACATGTTCTTCTAATATAGCCCTTTGGAAAGACTATGGAGAATCCATAAAGAGCTAAAGTAGACCTTGTATTTGAGCACTTAATCCCATTACTAAATATCTGCCCAGAAGAAAAAAAATCATTTTACCATAAGGACATTTGCGCTCGAATTTTTATAGCAGCTCAATTCACAATCACAAAGATGTGGAAACAACTCAAGTGCCCATCAACCCACTAATGGATTAATAAACTGTGGTATATGTACCATGGAATACAATTCAGCCATGAAGAAAGATGGAGGCTTCACATTTTCCATATTTACCTGGAAGGATTTGAAGAACATCTTCCTCTAAGTATCATAAGAATGGAAAAGCAAGTATCCAATGTATTCAATATTAACATGAAACTAGTAGATGAACAATTAAATGCCCATATGAGAGAAAAACACACTTAAATTCAAGAAGAGGTAAGTGGGGAGACAGAAGCAGGTGTCATAAGATCTCATCTAATAGGCACAGTGTAGGGATATACGCCCCACCTCCTGGGTGAAAGACTCAACTGTAACTTGGACTTTAGCTAACAAACACAAACTATGTAATATAATTGTATATACCCTAATATTAATCTGAAATTTAAAAAAAAATTTTTAAGTGTATGGAAAAATGTCAAGGTATTCCAAGTGGTGTAGCTAGCATCGAGCACATTTCCCCACTTACATTCACAAATAAGAATAAGAAACAGACCAAGATTGACTCTTTCATCAGAAAGAATGATTAAACTATGAGAAAACAGTAAATATATTGATTTTATACGATACTATATGTATAATTTTACTGTGTTTTGATTGTGTATGATTTTGTATATTCTCTAATAAAAGCTGTACAAGAAAATGAAGTACATGTACATATCAGTACAGTAGGCCTCATTCCTCCATAGGTTGACCAGTCTTTAGTTATAGTTCCTAGGGTGGCCCAGTTACAGGGGTTCTCTTGTATTTGGGATGTTTCTAGATTTTACTACAGGTATTTGATGAATTTCAATTTCCGTATTTATTTGATTAAAGGTCTGGCAGCATCTGGGATTCCAGAAAGAAGGTGTCTTCAAAACCCCTATTAGTTGTCATGTTTATATGGTCTGTGTTGGAGCTAGTAAAGATATTAGAGTTAAGGCAAAGTGGAAGTCTAACTTCTTACAAGCAAAGCAAGAGGTATAATGCAAAGATAAATATAGATTCTGAGTGGCTTTGGATGAGTCAGAGCCCTGGGGCAGACCCTCATTCTGGCTCTGCTATGGACTCTTGGTGGGTCTTTAGCATTTTTCTGGCTAACTTGTATCTCAGAAATACCCTGCTCTCACACTGGGAGAAGTATACTTATTATGAGACCTGTTCTATTTCCCAGCTTTCTTTGTAGCTATAGCAGTCATATGACCCTGGCTCCACCAATCAAATGCAGTTCAGGAAACTGGTTTTTGTGAGAACAAGGGGGATCTGTTTTATGGGGGTGGTGTTTAGAGTGTCTCTATTATACATGATAGTCTCTTTCTTGAGGATCCACTAAAGAAATTACACTCAAGTCTCATAAATTGTTGGGCTTCCCCTGCAGACACATTTTTGTCTTACAGATACCATAAATTATGTAATCCATTCAATGGTTTCCCTTTATTTAATTGGCTGGTAGAGAGATCAGAGACCAATTTAGAGTCTAACTTCAGCAGTCTCATAGATCTTAAGACATGTATTTTGTCTTCCAAATGTACTTGTACTTGCATCTTATTTTTCTTCTTTTTTTAAACCTTTATTCCTGGTTCCCTTACTTTAAAAAGTTTATATGATAAATAAAAACAGTGGAAAACTATCTCCTCACCAAGATAACTCCAGGATATGTGTAACTGGTTAGAAAGTTAAAACTGTACAGAAAGGTATAAAACAAAAATAAAAGCTTCCCCCCTCTTCTAAAGTCCATTTTTCTCAAAGATAATAGCATTTCCTTTAAGGAAAAAAAAAACATGCATTGGTGAGCATTTATTTTAAATCAAAGTAAATTAGAGTTGAAAGGATGGAGAACTTTTTTTTAATTTCAAAGACATCCTCACCTCTATACTTAGAAATCATAATGAAGTTCTAAGTCATAATATTTGCTATTCAGTACAATTTCCATAATAGAGTAAAAGTTTTCAAAAGCGAATAGTAAAACAAATTAAAATATTGTTTGTTTGGCCTTTGATGGTTTGGAAATATACTAAAAAATAATTACTGAGGGTGTCTCTGCCAAGTGCATAGGTGAAGGTGCTAACATTGAGGATATAGCCTACCCTTGGACAATGCAGGAGTTAGTGGTGCCAATCCCCTTGTGGTCAAAAATCCATTTATCAATTTTGGCTCCCCCTGGTCTTAGCTACTAATAGTCTACCGTTGCCCAAAAGCCTTACTGATAACATAAACAATAAATGAACACACATTTTGTATGTTATATGTATTACAAGATCTTTATCTTCATCATCTTCACATTGAATATGGAGAGGAAGGGAGTGGGGGGAAGGCTTGTGGGCTTAAAGTGGCAGAGGCAGAAGAGAATTCACGTATCAGTGGACCCACGCAATTCAAACTCCCGTTGTTCAAGAGTCAACTGTGCCTTTATTTAAATTTGTACTAAAGAGATCATATTCTATATACTTTTCTACATTGTGTTTTTCTTCTTTTCAGGTTAATGATACAGGTATATCTCAGAGATCATTTGGTATTAGCATTCACAGAAGGAGGCACTTCTTTTTTAAATGTCTCCAAAGTCTTCACCTTATTGATGTATCAGAATTTACTTTAACTGATCTCCTGAGTGATGGGTTCTTTAATTTTCTCCATTTGTCACTATTATAAACATTTTTGCAAAAGATACTTCTAAACCCGTATTTTGGTTAAAATGTGCAAATGAATCCTAGCAGTGACATTGCTAGACAAATTACAATAGTACAATACTTGCTAGATATTGCTACACTGCCCTCCAAGGTGCTGGCACTGATTTTCACTCCCAGTGTGTTGTGTCGGCATTACCATTTCCATATATTCTCATCATTACTGGATATCGTCAACCTTTTAAATATTTACCAAAGGGGGAAAATGGTATCTCACTCTTGCTTTAATTTTCATTTATTTAATTATAATTTTCAGAGTTTAAAAAAACTTTGGACTGAATACATTTTTGGAACCCATTTCAAAGTCTTTTTGAATTAATGTGAACTATAAAAAAATGTATATATTGCTTTTATTTAAAGCACTTAAAAATCAACTATCTTGCCTCTAAATCAGTAGTTCCCTATCCTGGCTATATATTTGAAACACCTAGAGTGCATTTTAAAAATACCTTTGTCTGGGCCTCATCCCAGACCAATTAAGTCACAATCTCTGGAGGAAGGGCCTGGCCTTGATATTTTTAAAAGGCTCCCCAGGTGATTGACAAATGCAGCCAGGGTTGAGAGCCACTGCTCTAAATGCCTGATAATGGACACTACAAATAGGACATTTAAGAGGTTTAAGGTTATAGTTCCGGATGGTACCAGTTGAATGCATTAAAGCACATTTTCAAGGCTGCCTTTTTCTTTTAACAAGTGTCTGACACACTCATGATGGTGAAGTGACAACCCTCTTGCTCAGCCACCATCCTCCTCCTCTGCTGTGTCCCAATCTGTGCAGCCAGCATTTCCGTAAGAAATGACAAACTCACACTTTATAAGTTAATCATTGATATGACCAAAGCAAAGAAAGTCACTAGCAGAATGGTGATTAATCTCTTTATGATCAAAGGTGTAACAGCCCTGTCCTGCAGAGCTTATGACTGTAACTGGCTCATCCTCCAGTGGTAAAGAGGAAAAGATGATCACAAATAGGGAAAGTTTCTGCTACTCTATGAAAAAGAGGCTCTTTAAAGTTTGCCTGTCATTCTCCAGCTTCCCCGGTTTCTGTGACAAGTGTGTCACGAGCTGTCATTTCATTCGCTAGAGCTAAACTGTGATGAATTTTTCTGCGAACCAGGCAATACCTAACAGGGGCAAAACTAGCTCGGAAAATAATCCAGTTTATTGGTTCAATTTGAATTCTGTATGATAACAGGAAAAGATCAGCTGATGGCAATAACTTCTGATTCAAGAGTTCTGAGACAGCGTCTCACTTTGTTACCCTCAGTAGAGTGCTGTGGCATCACAGCTCACAGCGACCTCAAACTCTTGGACTCAAGCAATTTCTTGCCTCAGTTGGCAAGCCATCACATAGTTGGAGCCATCACATAAGCTGAATAAAGGAAACTATTTAAAATTTTTTTTAAAAGGAAAGAAAAATGAGTTTTGTATGATGTGCTAAATGGAGATTGTATTGAATTATTTTTATATTTAACATATGCCATCAAGGCTCAGTGCCTGTGGCTCAGTGGGCTGAGGCGCCAGCCACGTACACCTGAGCTGGTGGATTCGAATCCAACCCGGGCCCGCCAAACAACAATGAAGGCTGCAACCAAAGAAAATGGCCAGGCATTGTGGTGGGCGCCTGTAGTCCCAGCTACTTGGGAGGCGGAGGCAGGAGACTCGCTTCAGCCCAGAAATTGGGAGTTGCTGTGAGCTGCAATGCTACGGCACTCTATCCAGGGTGACAGCTTAAGGCTCTGTCTCAAAATAAATAAATAAATAAATGCCATCAAAACTTTCTGGAACATAATTCTACAACCTGAATGTGGGTTGAACTGTGAAATTCAGGATTGTGATATTTTAATTAAGTGAATTATTTTTCTGCAAACACTATGTTGATAAAATTATTTTATGTTCAACTGAACTGATTTTTCCCTAGTTTTTTCATTATTAAATGCATAAATAAATCATATGTTTACATAAAAAAGTGACAAAAAAGATTTTTGAATGTGTTTTAATTTAAAAAACAAAACAAAATCAGATAATATAACCAGGAAAATAATTTTTAATTATTATTCAATTGTTTTTGATTAATATTTATTCTCTCCTATTCTCTAAATAAGTAGATTACATTTTCAGGCAAAAGGTATTGACAGGCAAGAATTAAAACATAGAAACCTTTTAAAATACATTAAAGAAGAACTAAAACCTGGAAAGTTGCCACTGATTAAGTCAACTCTAACAATATAAATTTCACAAGAGAATATTTGGAATTTTAGCGTCTCCTGAACTGAATTTATTGTGTGGTATGATTTAAGTATAATAAACTGCATGACTTAAAGTTTACAATTTTATAAGTTTTTGCAGCTGTACACACTCCTGAAACTACTACAGTCAATATAAAAAACTCTTCCATCACTCCCAAAAGTTTCCTCGTGCACCTTTGCAGTAGCTTTTTCTACCTCTGGCCTCCAGGCAACTTCCCATCAGCTTTCCATCCCTATCAATTAGCATACATTTTATTTTTAGATGAATGAAATCATATAGCCTACACTCTTTTTGGCTTCTTTTGCTCAGCAGAATGTCTATGAACTATGTCCAGGTTGTGGCATATACCCAGTACTTCAGTCCTTTTTATTGCAGAGTGCTATCCCATTGCAGATGCACTCTAGCTTGCTGACTGGTCACCAGATGATGGACTTTGGGGTAGGTTCCAGTCTTGGGCTATTAAGAATAATGCCACAATAAGCCTTCTTAGAGAAGTGTTGATGTAGACATAAAGCAATATACTTTCAAGATGCTAATGTTAGTGCGCATATAGTTTAAATCCTAATGCATTTATATAGTTTTGGTGTTGGGGGGAGCTTTTTGCAAAATTCAAGAACTATGATTTCCATGGCAGATAAGATAGCTACCTGATTAATTAATCTCTCAGTCTGCGATCAAACGTTTCAGGTTTTGCTTGCACAGCTCTACTGGCTGCCATTTGCGTCATGATGTACCGTCTGCTCAACTGTGTGTGGCTGTAGAAGTCCTCAACCAGTTCTTCTTCAAAGAGGCCACGATGTTTCCCCTTACCTGTCTCGTCCCATAATATTAACGATGATGGGTTACTCCCATCATTGTTTTGTTTTAAGAAAGGGGCGGTGCCTGTGGCTCATCGAGTAGGGCACCGGCCCCATAAACCTGAAGGTGGTGGGTTCAAACTTGGCCTCAGCCCAACTGCAAAAAACAGGAAAATAGCCAGGCATTGTGGCGGGAGCCTGTGGTCCCAGCTACTCAGGAGGCTGAGGCAAGAGAATCACCTAAGCCCAGGAGTTGGAGGTTGCTGTGAGCTGTGTGACACCACGGCACTCTACTGAGGGCGACAGAGTGAGACTCTGTCTCTACAAAAAAAAAAAAAAAGAAGAAGAAAATGATAATCATAACAATCATTTTTCAGAAGCGAAGCCCAGTAATGATTAAATCTTCGAAGACCTTTGGTCTGGATCAAACACAGATGTATCCCATATTCAGAGAGGGCAGCAGGGAGGGAGGGGATGCTGATATCAACAACCCATTTTAGCAGAGCATATCAGGCCTGAAGAAACCGAGGAGGCTATTTTTAAAAGCCGTGCCTGATTTATAAGGCAGCCACTAAAAACATTAATAAGTAGAAACGCAGCTGATCCATGAACATGATGAGCTTTCAAGTTCTGGAGCCACAAGGTGACAGACTGCAGGGAAGATGCTTGCATCCTCATAATATCCTGGAGGGATCCAACCTTAAAAGAAAAAAACATTGGTATTTTCAATCTCAGTTTGGCATTTAACTGTGTTAAGTCATTCTGTTCCATTGGCATAACTTAAATAGCCTTAAAAAAAAAACCAGATTGTACTACACATCATAGAAGCTTTCATTTAGATGCTTGACACCCATGGGAAATTATGTCCTGTGCAAATTATTTCCCAGATATTGGCTCTCTTCTGGATCCTCTCATGGTAACTTGCATATAGTTATATTGAAACAGGTCAGAGGTTGATTTAAAAAAAGATGACTGTATTTTCAGGAAGGAAATAGATATAAAGTCTAAAGTAGCGGATCACTGGGGAAAATTTAATCAAGGGAAACGATAGTTGGCAAACGGAGTTGTCCCTAAACCAATTTACCAAGCTATTTTTGCCAGGAAAACCAGGTGCAGTCCTTAACCACATGACCTGGGTACACCATTATAATTATTAAAAACAGAAAAGCCTAAGCGTGATATAACTACTTTGGAAGGAGTTTAGCGTGTGTTTAATAAAGCTGAAGACACACATACATTAATGACCTGGCTATTCCAGAATTAGGGATGCACCCTACAGAAAACCATGCCTGCGTGCACCAAAAGACTTGCGTAAAAATGTTCACAGCAGCATTCTTTGTAATAGCCTCTAACTGGAAACAGCTCCATGGGCATTAATAGGAAAATGGATAAACAAACTGTGGCATTGTCTCACAATGGAATACTAAACAACAATGAAAATTTACAAACAGTAGTAACATGGTGAAAGTGTTAAACCAGACACACCATGGTGCACCCTGAATCCTCCAAATTAACACGAATCGGAGTAAGTTGTTTAGTAGTACATGCTTAGGGAGTAAAACTAGAAAACAATGCAAGGATGTGAATGTCATACAGAAAGGGAAAGAAGGGCTTACAATGTAGGGGAGGACATGCAAGGAGTTCTCTTGCTTGACCTAGGTCAGGTAACATGAATTCATTTCCTTGTAATTTGGTAAGTTGTGTGTTGATATTTTATGCACATTTTAGTATGTTAGTCCTGTTTCAAAAATTTTTAAAAGAAGCAAAAATGGGAATAATGTATTTTGGGTTTCTTGACCATATTTTTCTTGTCCTGAACATTGTCAAAGGAATTTAACAATAAATCCTTTATTGTACACCTATGTGAGTGTTTTTAAAGTGGAAACATTGCTCTCTTTTAAAATTCTCCTTGAAAAGATCTGCCATTCAATCCTATAATTCCTTTACTAGGTATATATCCAGAAGACCAAAAATCACATCACAATAAAGATATCTGTACCAGAATGTTTATTGCAGCCCAATTCATAATTGCTGAGTCGTGGAAGAAGCCCAAATGCCCATCAACCCACGAATGGATTAATAAATTATGGTACATGTATACCATGGAATATTATGCAGCCTTAAAGAAAAATGGAGACTTTACCTCTTTTGTGTTTACATGGATGGAGCTGGAACACATTCTTCTTAGCAAAGTATCTCAAGAATGGAAGAAAAAGTATCTAATGCCCTACTATGAAGCTAATCTATAGCTTTCAAATGAAGGCTAAAACTCAGTTATAGCACAAGAAATGGGGAAAGGGGCAAGAGAGGGGCGGGGAGAGGGGAGGATGGGTGGAGGGAGGGTGATTGGTGGGATCACACTTAAGGTGCATCTTACAAAGGTACTAAGTGAAAATTACTAAATGCAGAATATAAATGTCTTCATATAGTGATTAAAAGGCCATGAAGGCTATGTTAAATAGTTCAATGAAAATATTTCAGATTGTATATAAAGTCAGCACATTGTGCCCCATGATTGCACCAATGTACACAATTATGATTTTAAAAAATGAAAAAAAAAAAGAATCTACTGACCAGATAAATCGGTGCTCCAGTGAAATGGGCAGAGTGTGTTCTGGGGCTTATCTTACTCCTGAGACAGCTCTGCCTGCTCCCAGTTACAAATAGCCCAGCCGGAGAGGGAACAGGACTTCCCAGAAGCCAGTCCGGCACTTTGTGACATGTAGATGTTGCTTGGAGTCTCCGAACTCCACGCTCTTCGTCTTAAGTTTGGGGATATAATAATAACTATCCAATGGTTTTATAAGTCAATGTGCTCATGTCTGCAAAGCCACCAAATCATATATTAGGGATTCAATTCACGACAGTTATTTCCACTTTCTTAGGATTAACGAAGGGTTAGTTAAAATGGCTAATGATACCTAGCCAGGTCACACTGATGGGGACCAGTCTGCATTTATTTCTGTTGGGACACAGAGCCCAAAAGTACATAAATAGATGGCATCTGGCTTACCACATAAAAATGTCTGTGCAATACAGCATGAAATCTCATGCAACTATCCAGGTCCCCTGTCCCAAATTCCCCCAGTAACTCAACCTTGAGTGGTGATCGTTTATTAATGACCTGACTTGACTGGGCATACATGTTTTCTTGCAATCCAAGTGCCATATAGAAACCAGATGGTTGAGTTCACTATGGACTTTAGAAAGAGCATTAGTACAATGAGAACAGAAATAATGTGCTCAGGTCCAAGATTCCATCAGGAAAAGACTTCCTTCTTGGCTGACACTTGGGTGTCCTTCAGAATCCTCTAGCTATATCCTCCTGTTAGAAGTGCTCTGAAAAGACTTTACGCTTTCCTCCAGCTGCACACTTATTACAAGCCACTGAAAATTCATTTACATATCTTCCCTCTTAACCTTTGAATCTCTAAAGTATTTTCTCAAAGTGAAGTCAGCAGATCCCTTGGGGTCCCTGGACCCTTTCAGGGGTATTTACAACGTCTAATCTATTTTCACAATAATACCAAGACATCATTTGCCTTTTTCACTCTGTTGACATTTGCACTGATGGAAAGCATTGGCCTATACTACTGTTAACACCTTAGCATGTATTATTAACGCAGCAACACCAAGCACTACAGTCATATTTTCAACCTCACACTTGCAGTAAAACAAAACAACTAACGACAACAATTTCAATTAAGAATATATTTTTAAAAACAATGAAAATTATTATCCAAATCTCTGAATATAGATCTTTCATAGTCTGTATTCTGAATGATTGGAAAAAAGCACTACCATTGAATGCCAAAGTATGATTGGTTTGGGGAAAAGCACTTGTGACATAAATGTTTGAGTTGCAATCTGAAATGGCTACCCTTTTTATGGAATGCCACTTTTACTCAAAAAAGCAACCGACAGACTGGGCACCACGGTGGCTCATGCCTGTAATCCTAGCACTCTGGGAGGCTGAAGTGGGAGAATCTCTTGAGCTCAGGAGCTGAAGATCAGCTTGACCAAGAGCAAAACCCTGTCTCTACTAAAAATAGAAAAAATTAGCTTGGTGTGGAGGCAGGCACCTGTAGTCCCAGCTATTGGGGAGGCAGGAGGATTGTTTGAGGCTTGAGACCAGGAGTTTGAGTTTGCAGTGAGGTAAAATGATACCACAACACTCTACCCCAGGTCACAGAGTAAGACTCTGCCAAAGAAAGAGGAAGGAAGGAGGGAAGGAAGGAAGGAAGGAAGGAAGGAAAAGGGGAGGGTGGGAGGGGAAAAAAAGCAACTGACAGACAAATTATGGTTTTTCAGATGTAGGTGTTCTATGGATTTTTTTTTTTTTGGAGGAAAACAATAGTATTTATTGCCAATGATAAAATTCAAACATTCAGATAAAAACTGTAACCTAAAGAACAATTTGTATCTGTCACTGTGAGCTTGACAACTTCTCAATACATGAAGACTTTTTTGATAAGCTTGGTGGTAATATTAATAGTAGCAATTTCTTTAAAAATGTGTTTCATGAAATGCGTTGACATTTGGAAAATCTACATAATTCACTGAAATGATATTTTCCAAATGACCAATGCCTGATGTTACAAAATCATCCATGTAATATGTGGGTAAAATATCTATTCAAAATATAAAATCAACCAATATATTTTAATGCAATAGATTTTTACTATCAATCAACTGTATTGATACAGTTTCAGATTGATTAACCTTTAATAAACTATTTGCCAAAATTTTATTCAGTATCCAAGAAGACTATCATATTTATCTGAAAAAGCTATTAATACATTTCTCCCTTTTCCAACTACTATTTGTGCAATACTGCTATGTGCCATTTGTATTGAATTAATAATTAAATATTTAAATTTTTCAGTTTTAATTTCTGATGCAGTAAATCTTGAGAGATACTGCCCACATAAACAAGGTTCTTGGAATCCTCAATAATTTTTGAGAATGGAATAGAGTCTTTAGATCAAAAAGTTCTTAGAACCACTGCTGTAGAGGGTAATACTGATCATTCTGTGGTAGAACTTATAAGATGCATCATATGCGTTTACTGTATGGCCGGGGGGTGAGTAAGGGAATATTGTATATCATTCCAGAAGAATCCAATGCTATGTTAGAAAATGTCTTAATGTGCAATACGTGCTAAAGCAATTACAATGCAATTTGAAGTGGCTGGCACGGTGGCTCACACCTGTAATCCCAGCCTCTGGGAGGCCGAGGAGGGTGGATTGCTTGAGCTCACAAATAGCCAGGCGTTGTGGCAGGTGCCTGTAGTCCCAGCTACTTGGGAGGCTGAGGAAAGAGGATCACTTGAGCCCAAGAGTTTGAGGTTGCATCTACCACAGCACTCTACCCAGGCCCACCAGGGAGACAGAGTGAGACTCTATCTCACAAAAAAATGAAAAGATGCAATTTGGTATTTTCTCCAGCATGGTTTCTTGCTTTATAATGCATATTCCTGCAGCAAATAGGAGCTATGCCCACAGGCCACATCCGTTTTGAAGATGGCCATAGGTGATTAGTTTTTTTAGTGTTTGTTTGTTTGGAGATAGAGTCTTACTCTATTGCCCTGGTTAGAGTGCCATAGTGTCATCATAGCTCACAGCAGCCTCCAACTCCTGGGATAAAGAGATCTTTTTGTCTCAGCCTCCTGAGTAGCTGGGACTACAGGTGCCAGCCACCATGCCCAGCCAGTTTTGAGGGTTTATTTTCCCTATTTTTAGTAGAGATGGGGTCTTGCTCTTACTCTTGCTCCGGCTGGTCTCAAACTCCTAAGCTCAAGCCATTCACCTGCCTCAGCTTCCCAGCGTGCTAGGATTACAGGCATGAGACACCTCGCCTGGCCACATAGCTGATGAGTTGATTGGCTAGATTAATCAATGAATTAAATAAATTTGAGGTGGTGGGGGAGAGGGAACCAGGTTATTTCAATTTAAGTCCATTTTCTGACAGCCAAGTCACTCAATTTCTTGTTTAATTATCAACTGATACACATTACAACAATTTGTTTGAGACAGAATAGTTTTAACACCTTTTAGTTGATCATTGTTTTATGTTGATTTATAACGGTATTTTAAGATGGGTGGGCAGAAGACCAGGGAGGTGAAAGGACAGAGTGAGCAGGGACGTCAAGGGACAGCCACAGGATCCCAGAACCTATAGTTTCACAAAAACAAGAATCGAGTTAAAAAAATATTTTTTAAGCTTTAAACCCTAAGGTATATATTTTTCTTTTTATACTACTGTCTCTCCTCCTTTCAGCCAAAGTCATCTCTGTTAAAAGAGAGAACATTGTCTTGATAACTCCACACTTGGGGAGTGCTGGAAGCAGTGGGGGGATACGTAGGACATCTTCCTAGTCCCGCGGAAGAGAAGAGACGACCAACCTTCCCTTGCCAGGAAAGGGGCACCCTTGGAGTTAACCCTGGCCTTGTGCTGATGTAGTTAACATGCTGTAGGTAAGGGCTAAAGCACTCCAGTTCTCCCATATACCCTATTTTATTTCTGTAGATGAAGCTTTGCCCTCATTTTAACTTCTCCAACATTGGGATAGGTGGTTCAATCAGTGGTCTATCATCGTTTCATTGGCAGAGTTTTATATTGTCTTTGTAGAGTATACAGTCATGGGGCATCTTACCATTGATAGGATCTTAGAGCGAATTGTAGTAGCCCAGAAAACCCGAACAGAAACCTTGACTCTGTAGTTAGGTGGTGAAGCCGTACTCAGGAGGGTGGCCTCCAGGACATCATCATATAGGGTCAGCTTTTCCCTCTCCTGTCTGTCACCTTGGAAAATAATGGACCCATCTAATGAGGATATAAGATAATTTGCTTTGCGGCAAGGGAAGCAAGTTTGAATGACACCATTTGATCCCTGAGAACTTCAGAGGTTGGTACAAAGCTTGCACAAGCCCAAAGCAAAAAGATGCTTAGCTTGAGTGTGTAAATAAAATGTGGTCACAGGACAAGGATTTCTACAGTAAGGAGGGCATCCTAATTTTTATATTTTAAAATATTACACATTGCCTCAGCTTCAAATTTAGTATGTAATATTTAAATGCAAACAAAAGCATATATATGATTTTCCTTTACATTCTCCTTTTCCTCTAAACTGCTATGCCACCTCCCCAACGGCACATTGGCTAAACGATCAGAAGTGCTTTTGCAGATGCACGGATGGAAATTAAGAGCATTCCCATTTCCTCGGTCAAGACAGTCACGGGCCTTGGCAGCACATACACATAATGCAAACAATATTGCTTTAAATAATCAAAATACACAAAGGCACATTTTTCTGAGTGATTGGAAATAACCCTGACAAATGCTTGCATTTGGTTAATTATGAGCTAGCCAGCTTACCTTTGCATAAATATAATGAAAAATATTTTTAAAAAATTTAGTAAGCATATAAAGCAAGGTATTCTCTTGGTAATGAATTTCTTTGACAGATAAACGAACCACTATGCGGGGCAAGTTTATGAAGGTGTCTCCCTGAGTGCTTGGGAGTGCACACACACACACACACACACACACACACATATATATATACACACACAAAAATTGCAGAATTATGTAAATGACAGAGATATTCTTTTCTTTCTTTCTTTCTTTTTTTGGAGACAGTCTCACTTTGTCATTCTCAGTAGAATACTGTGGCATCATAGCTCACAGCACCTACAAACTCTTGGGCTCAAGCAATCCTCCTGCCTCAGCCTCCTGAGTAGGTGGAAGTATGATCACCTGCCACCACACTTGGCTACTTTTTCTACTTTTAGTAGGGACAGGGTCTCGCTCTTGCTCAGGCTGGTCTGGAATGCCTGACTTCAAGCAATCCACCTGCCTTGGCCTCCCAGAGTGCTAGAATTACAGGCATGAGCTTGTAATTCATCCAGCATGACATCCAGCAACAGAGATATTCTTACAACTGAAAAGAAATAGAAAATAAGCCTTGGTCTATAAATTAGCTACTTATCTTTTGAAAAGTAGAACACAAACTCTGTGTAATTGAGCGCTATGTGAATATGGCTCACCGATAATTCACGTTCCCCCTACATAATGCTCTGATAACACAGAGATTATCTATTACCTAAACACATTATTGTTCCAATGATCTAGATACCACATTATTGTTCCAATGATCTAGATACCACATCTTAGCTACACCCTTAAACAGGCATCTGTATATATTTGAAGAGCATTTGTGGGTGGCCAATAAAAAAGTATTTGAATAGGACAAAAATAATTTTCTGCTCACAGGTAAGGTGAGGCTGTGTGTTACCAGATTGCTTTGGGTAGTTCTAAGTACTAAGCATCCAACACGTAGATGCCAAGAAAAAGATATACACTCAGAGTAAAAGACAAGGAAAGACATACATTCCTTCAGAAGTTTGTAGATTATCATTTTCAAAGCCAAGCATAATAAGGTCAGGAGACAAGCCACTGCCTCTCCCACACGGGTAGCAAAGCTATTCTGAGAATTCTGCCGCCCTTACAAATCACTGGCAGGAAAATGCTCTAACACGGTGGAACATCACACATCTTTGAGGCCTCTCCAAGGGGCTGGCCACGCACAGGACAAGAGATGTGCACTTACGTCTATGACGGTAAGAGATAAAGAAGGCAGGCACACCGGGCGAAGTGAAGATGACTTTCTTGGGGGGAAATTCCTTTAATTCCTAAGCACGACTTGTACGAAGAGCTGGATTGTTATTTACAGCCTGAGTCATCTTTTTTTTTCCAGGTTAATTGCATGCTGGATTTTTTTTCCCTAGATAATTAACCTTAGTCATCTTTGAGCATCATCGACTCTTCCTCATTATCTGCCACCCACCATTACTTGAGGATGGGAAGTACGAGCTTGAGAGAAACCAGAATTGCAACAGGCCTCTGGTCGAGTAACCAGGCTACCCTGCACCCCTGGCCTGGCCTTCTGAGGTGCCCCCACCCTTTACTTTCTCTCCCTCCAGTGTAAGCTTTCCCTCAGAAAGCTTAATGCTTTGCTTTAGTTTCAATATTCCAATGCGCTGGAGACCCGGGAAAGCCCCTGTCACCCAGCATATGTCTGCTCTTCCCATGAAGAGGACTCTGTCCCTCCTGAAAGTCACCCGTGACTAATTGGTTGTGACATTCGCTGTTCTCACGCTTCAGCTTCTTCTCTGTCCCCTCCTCGTGGCCTGATAAGGTTCTTCTTCCAGAAACTATCCACCCTTCCTTCCTTTCTTGGGAAATTCTCAGTTTTCTTTTTAACCACAACATTGCAACTTCTCTTTCCTCCTCCGCCTTTTTTTTTGGAAACAGACTCTCACTCTGTCTCCCTGGGTAGAGGGCTGTGCTGTCATAGTTCACAGCAACCTCAGTCTCTTGGGCTGACAAGATCTTCTTGCCTTGGCCTCCCCCCTACAGGTGCTCGCCACAACACCTGGCTAGTTTTCTATTTTTTTTTTTTGCAGTTTGGGGGTGCTGGGTTTGAACCCGCCACCTTCGGTATATGGGGCCGGCGCCCTACTCGCTGAGCCGCAGGCGCCGCCCTAGTTTTCTATTTTTTAGTAGAGATGAGGTCTTGCTCTTGCTCAGGCTGTTCTAGAACTCCTGAGCTCAGGACACTCACCCTCCTCGGACTCCGGGAGTGCTGGGATGACAGGTGCGAGTCACTGCACCTGGCCTGTGTCCTCCTTCTTCACATTCTCCCCATGTGTGCCCTGTCCCTCAGCCTCTCCTGTTCTCTCTCCCCTGACGATCTCAGCCACTCTGTGGCCTTGTCTGCCGTGATCCCCACGGCTGTCTTGGGCTATTCTCGCCCTAGGGTCCTCCTGCACAGTGCTCTTCTCCACAAAGATAGGCTCTGGGACCTCAAAAACTCATTACATGCTGATTGAATACAATCTCTTCCCTCTCACATTTTCATCTCCAGTTATGTTTCCTAACTTTTTGAAAATGGCAGCACCAAAGTGTAAAACCTTCAAGTCAAGTGTGATAACTTTCCTGTCTCCACAATAACGTGCAGAAGGCTGTCAACGTCCCCTTTCTGCGCTCTCTGCCCTTTGTCCCCTTTTCCGTCTCCTCTAGGCTCTGCCAACAGCCTCCTACAGCCCTGAAGGCTCTTCTGCATCCAAACACCTTCGTGTGCTGCTGCCAGAAAAGTCACTTTCAAATCCAGTTTTGTTCACGTGCATATGCGTTTCCGTATCTAAATGCATTTGCTTCAGCGTTTGCCTTGGTGATCTTGTTCTTTCTACAGAAGTCGCCTTTTCCCACCCCGGCCCCTTTTCTTCTCCCTGCTGCCTCTTTATCCTCACAGTGCGTGTCTGGCAGGGTTGTCCTCCCAGGATGACGAGTTCCTTCAGTAGAAGGCCTGACGGGCTCGTCCTCAAACCCCCCACACTCCCAGCAGTTTGGGCGGGAAGATTCATGAAATCTTTGGTTTGAATTGGGGATCATTGTTTTGCTCAAAAGTCATCGTCATTCCCTATTGTGGACTCTTTAACCTGGTCAACAGGAGCTAAGAAAGGTGGGGAACAGGAAGCAGGGAAAAGGCAAACAGAAGCAGCAAACTGAAAGCGGCATCGCGTGGGGGGGGGCAGGGGCCGTTCTGGTCCCATTCTCCTGCCTCCTGACTGCGGCCTGGTCCCTGGGGGCCCAGACACCCGCACACACAGCCAGCACTCTCTCCAGGAACCTGCCATGCTCGGTGGCCTTGTTCCACCACGCCCAGGCCTGCCGCTCCCCGGGGATGCCCTCCGCTCTCTGGCAGCGACTACAGGCCGGTAAGCTCTGCTCCGTCTTCAGGCAGGAGAACTGGACTAGCCAGCTGAGCCTAGGGATGCACCTGTTCTGAATGTTCACAGTAATTCCAGACATATTCAGCAGAGAGTCAGACCTTTGAGGCCTCCTTATCGCCTTGCCAACTCATACACAGGTGCTATATTTAACAGTGGTTTTCAGGAGATAGCAGCAATTTGGTGTCTCACCCCGCAGAA
Organism: Arctocebus calabarensis; assembly: GCA_963573935.1. Taxonomy (NCBI): domain Eukaryota; kingdom Metazoa; phylum Chordata; class Mammalia; order Primates; family Lorisidae; genus Arctocebus; species Arctocebus calabarensis. The sequence continues at coordinate 39,892 of CAUYON010065442.1, forward strand.
ATCTGCATTGTGCAACAGAGAACACTGCGTGGAGGGGAGCCCCACATTTCTCTACAGGCGGTAGACAGTACAGCCTCCATAGTTGGCCGCCTCCCTTCATTGACCCCCTCCTGAAGTTGACCTAATTTTCACAGACCGGACACGCCCCTCGTGGACATGGCCGTGAAGTAGCCTCGTGCCTTGCGCTGACCACTTCTGTATTTTGGCCTCTGTGTTACAGTCCCTTGGGTGGAAACTTACAGAAGTTCTACTGTGTTTACTGTCACCAGCAAGACCAAGAGCGAGCCAGGGGAAGGGGACCCTCAGAGAGGTGGTAGATTTTCCCCTGAAGACCCAGCTCTCCTGTGTGCCTCCCTCACTCCACGTGCAGGTCACGTCCCCACAGTTCCTGCCTCAGTGTAGAATACAAAAGTGATGAACTATTAAAAAAAAACAAACCCTAGGCATGTTGATATTGGAACATGTAACTTATCCATCGTTACATAATTACAAACCTGGTCTTATTCCTCATGTCCCTTGACATACCTTAAGGTCCAACTGAAGCTTTTACAATGATCAGTTTTCATTTCTTTATCTTCTCTAATTTCCCCCCACCTGTATTGCACATTGTTTTAAACCATTTAGCTGAACCTTTTTCAGTAAGAAAGTCAAGTCATTTTAATCCCTGTGTCTCATTCACCCTCTCCTGTGCCCTCCCGGGATATGGCACAGTAACATCTTTTCTAGATCAAAGGCACCTGCCACATTCTCTTACAACCCTCCTCCCCTCCACCACAGATTTTCTCTGTCACCACCTTCTTTTCTTTTCCTTCTCTCTCTGAGTAGGATAAAAACAACAATCACACCACCACAAAAACTCTGTGTCCACCGCATGGCTACCTGAATTCTTCCCAGCCGACCCCTGCCCCGTCAATGAGACATTTCGTCTTCGCACTCAGATTGCTCCTGCTCTGCTAATTCTTTTCCCTTCTACAAACGTGATGAAATCTCCACCTTCCAAAAAACACTGTGTGCCTCATTTCTTCCCCTTCACTTTCTGAATAGCGATTCCTCACATTTGTTATCTTCGATTTTCTCTTCTCCATTCTTCTCCTGCCCCTGAAATGCGCCTGCTTCCCCAGGGATGGATGGAAACCGCCTTGGTGACCTCGTCATTGCTGACTCATAGCTGAGTCAGCCTTCTGTGCGTTGGTCTGCAATAATCTGCACAGCTGGGCATTCTCCACCGCCCAGGTGTGCTGAGTGTCCACGCTGGGGCAATAGCCTTCTTCATCTCCCGGGCAAGAACTTCCCCAGGTTTCCTGAACACTCTCCATCCCCAGAATAAATTCTGCTCTTTCTCTCCTACAGATGTATTCTCTTTCTTTCCTACCTTTTAAATTACTTCCTTTATTTTGGCCAGGTTTGAACCTGTCACCTCTGGTATATGGGGCCAGCTCCCTACTCCTTTGAGCCACAGGCACCACCTTAATTACTTCTTAAAACTACTTGCATCATCCATGAATATGGCATTTTTCATACACATGGGATTATTACCAGTTCTTTTTTTATATATACATATTTTCATATATATATACTCACATATATATCTTTTTTACTCTCCTTGGTAAATACATGAACAGATGTACATGTATTTACAGATGTAGGTTTTCAGGGAAAGATATGACAACCTTCCTCTTTAATCTATTCTTACAAACTTTGGGGTGGGCCTGGTAGACTGTTTCACATATCTTTAAATTTCCACTCAACCCATAGACAGATGCAGCTTCCTTCAACTTCCACAGGAATAGCATTGAAGAAATACCAGAGAGCAAGTTAGTCTCCCAGAAGGGCCATGAGAAATGTGTTTATGGATGGTCACAGATTCAAGTTTCGATAACGCAAACTTTTCCCAAGGCAGTAAGTGCTAATGGCGGGTATTTCTTAGGGAAACTGAGTTAGGTTCCTTCCTGAGACGACTCCAGAGAGAAAGAGGTCACCAGTACAGAGACTGTGTCTGTTGTGCTCACCTATTATGTGTCCTCTGCTTGGCAGAGTCTGACAAAAACAGGTGGTCTGTACATATTTGTAGAATTGAAATGTTGCCAAGAAAACAGACAGCATTGGTCGTGGTACCAAATTTGGGGGACTTGGGGAAATTATTTTCTTAGACCATTTTCTAAGGAAAATATCAGATATTCCTAGGATTTTTATTTAGGAAGATTTTTTTGTTGTTGTTGCTCTGAGGTGTTGTTAATATAGTTGGAATTTGAGCTGATTTCTACTCAAAGATTCAGAGGTCAGAACGGGAAATCCCACTGCAGGACATTTTAAGATTAGGCACTTTAAAAAAAAAAATTCTGTCCTGCAACGTCTGCACGTGGTTCATGCGATGCTGGCTGCAATAGACTCGATTCAAGAGACAAGTGGGCAGTTCAACTGTGACCAGTGCTTTGTTCCTTTTATAATCATAAATGTACGTTGTTTGAATGTAGCGTATCAGCTATGAAACATGACCAGTTTGGATAATTCCATGAAGTGTCCACTAGAAATATCTTAGACCTGGTATAAATATTACTGACATCAAATAGTTATAAATCAGTGTTACAGTAATGTTTATCGTACCTCCACTATTTAAAAAAAGCTCAAAACATTTTAATCAAGAACAAAACAAGGTATGTCACAGATAAAAAATGACATACCTATTTTTGTGCTTGTTATTTAAAGAAAGGAGAAACATCTGAAATCTGTTTGCTAACTACAGTATAATACAAATTAGCCTGCAGGCACCGTGTGTGCTGAGCCCTGTCTGCTTGCCAGCCCCGCTTAGTCCCAACGTATTAATGAGCGAGTGCAAGGATTTGAACAATCAGCATTTTCACATTTGCATGCAAACTCTCATGCTGTGTAATTATACACAGAGCTGGCACTCAAATTAATTAAAGCTGATTTTTCTGTGACTGCAAACTGGTCATATTCTCAGCTTTGCCCTCCTATGAAGTCATCATTCCACATTCGACGCGACACTCTGTCCCTGGATTCTTCCTAATCATGCTCCATGTTCACCAATTGTGAATTCAGCAATGTTTTAGGGAACAGCTGACGATGGATGGGTATTCTTATCCTTTCCCCCTCCTGTTTTCCCCGCTTCTGGTATACAGATAAAGAATAGCTTTTGAACACTTGCTTTGTAATTATCTCAAATAATAGCGCAAACAAATTACATATATTGTTTCGGTGGGCTCTCTCCCCTCTTTCTGACTCCACCCACTTGATTAGAGCTTATAAACAGTTCATCAAACTTAAAAAAAATTGTTTATTCGATGCCAACAAACAATTAGTTTTGATGGTTTTAGTCTTAATTTTGAAAAGGCTTTAACAAATGGTGTTTTATTTTAAGAGATAAGGATCTCATAATTCAAAATCAGGGAGATTAGGAGAGAAGGAAGCAGAAATGACTGCTAGATTTGATTAAGACATTTTGAATCCTCACCAAACAGAAAGGAATTGAAACGGAGACTCTTATTTGCTAAAGAGATCCTAAATGTTAACTTCTGGGACAGAAGGCTTTCCTCAACCCTTGCACAAGAAAGCCATGTCCTTTGGTTTCTCGTTCATTCCTCTGATGAAACTGCTTCTGTGATAATTCTTTTGAAAAGAAAATCCTCAGAGTAATTAAGTCATCATTATGACTCTCTTTTCCTCAATGTAAATCCGTGAATTCAGGTGGTTACTGAAATGTCATCGTAGAGAGGGGAGAGGCCTGGGCACATTCCTCTGAAACCACTTGTACCCCTCACACCCAGCTCACCATCTTCCCCAGTTTTCTGCAACCCCATTAGCCGGAAACTGGACAGACAGCCGTTTACAGGGACTCTGGACAACTCTATCCCTCAAGTTCAAGAGACCAAAATACACTACCAAGATTGACCTAGTAATCTACATTTGAAAGGGAAGATGAATAGGAAATGTCTTTATAATCTGACTTTAATGATCAAACAAAGAGATAATATAATTGTCCTTACCTTATCAGTTGTAATTGTGGGTCCACACAGAACAGGATGTCAGTTACCAAGCTCCCTTCAAATTCCCACTGGATCCAAGCAAGAAAGGAGTATTGATCCTTTCCCAGAGTGGCTCCTGAGCACCCCGCAGTCACAACACTGCGCCCCGTATTATGATCCCAGCCTGCCCTTCTATCTTGTCATGAGTTTCCTAAGCAGACAGGTGTCATATTGGCATGAATTTCGTTGCCAAGTACATTTTAAAAGGTAGGCGTGGCTGTGATCATGTAGCCAGTTCCACCTGTCTCTAAACCCTCATAACCTCTATTGCTTTCAATATTTTGCTACACAGTGACTTCATGAGTTACCCACACACAGGGCCTGGCCGACTGAGGTGTGGGAACAGTATCGAGTTGAGCGGCACCGTCATTCTGGTACACAATGCTCATTGCTACTGGCAAATACCTATTTGCTGAATCAGGATTGGGCTACAGAGAGCTAGACTGGGCAGTTCCACTGCTTTCTGTTTGCTTTTTAGAACCATCCTCTTCTAATTAACCACTTGACAAAATTAGTTTCTTTTTGATGCTTATTCTTTAAAAATACAGCTTTCTTTAAGCATAGAGAAGTCCTATTACTATACTTAATCTTTTTTTTTAAAGTAAATGTTTGCAAAACAGAAAGCAAAGAAAAAATAAGAGTTCCCTATTAAACTATTAAAATGAACATCACTACATATGTTATACTTTTCCACCTTAAATTTTCTGAGATCAAATGAAATCCATGTTTTAGCTGTGATTCTTTTACTTCTAAGCAGAAACAGGTAATAGAAGTGTTCTAGAACTCTCTGAAGGAAAAGGACTCTCTTTCCTCCGTAAGGAGTAATGGACGGTGGACACACAATCATTTTTTTTTTTTAATTGTTGACTGTGGTATTAAAAAAAATGCTGCTTGGCTACACTTCTCTTTATAACATATGTGTGAATGGAATTCAGATATTGAAGGAGAAGGACAAGATTTTAGAAATATGCCAAAATTATAAGCGTTATTTGTCATGCTATAACATGACCAGAACAAAGCCTAGCAAACATGGGGCTTGAAAGATACAAAGGGCGTGCATTTGATTTGTAATTTCAACTTCCTTTAACAATGTACTATACTCTAGAGGTGGAATTTTAATTTTCTCAGACCTCTTGATTCCTTAGTGACATTTAAGTCAAACAAACTGTGCTTTTTAAAGTTGGATTTAATCTCAAATATCAAACTTCCATCCAATATCTCACCCAAGCAAAAGTGTCTTATATAATATTGCTTTTGCTTCAACTTGCCCACCAACGAGCACAAAATTGACATGTAATGATGTTCAATAAATATTTGCTAAGTAAATGTTTAAAGGTACGTTTATAACTACATATATGGAAGTTACAGATGATATAAATAAAGGAACCTGCAAACTCTTGAAAGCTCCCCCTGTGTGGACTTCTACGTGGCATGCATGTAAATATGAACAGTGACCATCTGCTAATTAAAAATTAAATAACTTAGAAATAATACATTACTATGTCTTAGACAATCTATTCTCACTTTAAATGGAGACCTTCGTTATTTTTGACCGATACCTTCCTGAATTGTCTGCTCTTCGGAGGATAAATTTGATCCCTGTTTCCCATGAAAGTTATTCAACTATTTGAAAATGCCTATCATTTTTGTCTGTGTCTACTTTTTTTTCAGACCGAAAGTTCCTTTAATCATTATAATATGATATGGCTTTTAAGGCCTATCACCATCATGGAAACATTCCAGTTTGTCCATGTCTCTGAAATGTGGCAGTCAGGACTGAATGCATTATTCGACATGTGGTCTAATTATGCAAAATACTTGGGTACTGATGCTGGCCTTGTTCTGGACTCTGTTTCTAAAAATTTTGAATTTTAGGGAGGCTGGAAATGCACTCTGAAAAGGGGTTGGCATCTTGATCAGACTCTTAGTTCTGTACCTTTTACAAAACTAAAATGCCTAAATCTTTTTCATACCAAATTATATTTAATCAAATCTCTTACAACTTGTTCTTGCTACAGCTGATGTTTTAAATGGAAATAGTGGAATAGTCTCTTTATAATCATCTGTTCTGGAGTTCATCTTTGGTTCTAGCTCATTGCTCTAATCCGTAACATTTTAAATCCTGATCTTACTATCTCATGTCTCGGTCACCATATTTCATTTTGTGTCCCTCTTTGACACACGTCTGCGTGGGCGACTGTGGGTGAGTCACTGGATCAGGTGCTGATGGAACCAAGAGCAGGCGGACAGGGTTCCTCTTCTGAAGAGTGCAGAGATATTGAGGCGCCTGCCAGGATGATTATTACGCCTTCAGTGTTGTTTTTCTTTTCTTTCTTTTTTTTTTTTTGAGAACCGTGTAAGATGATAAGGGTTTCATTATTTCCTAATATCCACTCAAAAATTATAATAAAAAATAATAAAAATACCAGATAGAAGCTATTTTCTCTTCCAAAGATATTTTTCCTGGGTGGAGTGCCGTGGCATCATAGCTCACAGCAACCTCAAACTCTTGGGCTCAAATAATCTTCTTGCCTCAGCCTCCCAAGTAGCTGGGACTACAGGCAGGTGCCACAGTGCCTGTCTATTTTGAGAGATGGGATCTCACTCTGGTTCAGGCTGGTCTCAAACTCCCGAGCTCAGGCAATCCACCTACCTTGGCCTCCCGGAATGCTGGGATTACAGCCAGGAGCCACCATACCTGGCCTGTGTCTTTTTTTTTTTTTCCCAAATGACTGGCAAACAAAAAAAAAAAGAAAAAAAAATTACTATTACATATCTCTGAGACCTCTCTTCAGATTGACCATAATCAACCAGCTTTAAGTAATGCGAAAAAAGCATAACACCTATCATTTTTGTTGAGGATTTATTTAATAATGGATAAAAAGCAATTTTGTACATTACATCATTTAAGGAGCATCCTATGACATAGATGATCTTCATCTTTCTTTAAAGCTGAGGGAAGGAAGTTTATGTGACTTTCGTACATTTACATGGCTGATAAAGATAAATTTTAGGGATTCCATTTTAACCCCTAAGGCTCTTTAACGCCAAAGTTCTTTTTTTTTTTTAAATTTCAGGTTCATGTGAGGGTACAAACAACGAGGTCACAACGTTTGCCTTGGTTAGGCAGCGTCCTTCTTGTAGTTATGTCCTGCACCCGAGCCGAAGTGCGCTCTTAACCATGTTTAAAGAGCTAATTCTGCCATTTTGTAAACTCCCTAACCTTGCTGTCAACTAACTCTCACTTATCTTCTGGAAGCATGTGATGAAAAGACCTGCCCAAACCCAGGTAGACTGTCTTTTGAGGAGTGAAAGTACATCAGTTTACCTGGGGTTGCTTTGCTCTTGGTGAACCTACTCTAATTCTGCCATCTATCCAAAAGGCCCACTCTTACTTTAATAATTGTGCTTACATTTTGCTGGGAACAGATGTTAAACTCAGTGGTTAAACGTTCTCAGAATCTACCTTTCCTTCCTAGTAAAAATCAGGTCGGTATCAATCTAGTCTTCTTGCCTCAGCGTCATGACCTCAAAAATCATGGGCAGGGGTTCCATGAACGTATCTGGAGTTCTCTTTTTCTGAAGTCACTAGAACTTATTTCTATAGCTATCTGTTGCACCTTCCCGGGGTTCACTTCTGTAATGGGAGTTATTGAAAGTAAAGTGAAGACTGGATTGTTCTGCACAGCCTTACAACATGCTCCAAAAATACCTGTTGGAAAAAAATCTACATAGTGGACCGAGAGGAAAAACCCTCAATACTGTTCATAAAAAAAAGCAACAAAACAGTTTCTTGCTTTATTAGGAGAAGCAACATGTACACCCCACATGGATGGTTCTTTTGTTGAGGAAAACAACTAGATAAATCTGGAGGAGACACTTAAATTGAGAAGGTCAAGGTCCTTCTGGCCATGCCTGATGAGCAGTATTGGATAAAAACAAGGCGACATTTCTCTCTAATAAGAACAGTTTGTCCGTCTGCGAGAGGAGACCTGGAAATGGGAAGAATGGAAGAGCTGGATAGGAAAAGTGTGGTGGTGTGAGGTGTCACCCAAGAACACGGCAGAAAGCCCAGAACACACAGAGGAACAGAGCCAGGGAGAAATTCCCAGCAGCTCACTAGACTCTCAGCCCTGTGCTAACGGGGGGAGATGCAGAATTACAACAGTCATAGAAGGCACGGCCCTTTCATCCAAGATGGAAGTAGATTGCACGATATTAATTTTATAAAATGAAAAATATATTTGGAAGAGAAAATAGCTTCCATCTGGTATTTTTATTATTTTTGTTATAATTTTTGAGTGGGTATTAGAAAGTAATGAAACCCTTATCATCTTACAATATTCTGTGATATGAATTTTCCCTAATTGTACTTTCACTATACTGTATTTCTAAGAGCTATATTAATTCTTTTATAGAATAGCATATGTTTATATTACATAGAAAGACTCAGATGATTTCAGGTAGGCAGGCACAGAGTGAAAGGATGGCATGTTAGTAAGAGCCTGTTGACTCTCCAGAAGTGAAAGATTTCTAAAAAGGTTATCTTACTCCATCTAGAAGAGACTAATTTTATCAGTTTCATGGGAATTATATGGGATTAACCAAAGGATTAGTAGGAAATAAAGGCTTTTTGAGATAAATTTTTCCAGAAAAACATTGTACATGCACACATTGATACTATTTTCAATATTGCTGAAACATTAATAAAAGAAATATCTTTAACAATAAAAAGAATCAATTCTGATGGAAAGCATAAAACATTTATGACATTTATATTATATTATATTACAAAAAGAGATGTATGTATATGTCTGTATATCTAATGTTCACAACTTAGGGAAAATTAAGATTCACAATTTTAATAAATGTTTGAAAGTAAAATTTATTGCTGAGAATGGTTCTTTTTTTTTTTGAGACAGAGCCTCAAGCTGTCACCCTGGATAGAGTGCCGTGGCATCACAGCTCACAGCAACTTCCAATTGCTGGGCTCAAGCAAGTCTCCTGCCTCTGCCTCCCAAGTTGCTGGGACTACAGGCGCCCACCACAACGCCCGGCCATTTTTTGGTCGCAGACGTCATTGTTGTTTGGTGGGCCGGGGTGGATATGAACCCGCCAGCTCAGGTGTACTTGGCTGGCGCCTTAGCCCGTTGAGCCACAGGCGCTGAGCCCTGAGAATGGTTCTTATTGGCAATATGCAGTATTGGAAGCCTCAGCACAGTACTAGTATGCTAATTCATTAGGGGTAGAAGATGAACCTTGCTGAAAAATTCAAGAAACTGAATCCTAACCAGTTAGTTGTAGAAGGGCAATTATGGGACCTGGTCTGGTTTCTTTATCTGAGATGAGCGAGAATAAAATGCAACACTGAAACATAAATGATGTAAGACATTATTAGGTTGGAGATTTCGTTTTTGTTTTAGTTACCTAGGTTTTCATAAATAAGTGCTTTGAAATGTATGATCCTTTTTTGATGCTGGCTATTTCAAAGAAAAATAGTATATGGGCTTATATTACATTACATATGAAATAATAATGATAATTGCTAACTTTTTTATTTTTATGTGCCAGATAGTATGCTGTTTGTGTGTTATCTTATTTATCACTAATCACAAACTCTGTGAAATAGATAACTCTATCATCTACTTTTAACAGAGGAAGAAACAGGCACAAAAATGTCAGGCAACTTTTCCCAGGTCACCCTGCTAGCAAATAATTGAGCCAGGATTGAAATTCAGGTAGAATCTGCAGACTTGGTATCTCTATTTGTTTATTTGGCTTCTACTAGGTGCTTTTTTATGTACCTGTTATGTTCTCAAGTGTTTTTCTCTCTATATCCCCTTATGAATGAAATATCCATCTTCCAAATTCATTTTGTAAAGCTAAATAGTCCTAAGTGTCCAATCCAAAGTGACTGTAAAATATGCCTGTATCCACAGAACTTTGTTCAGTTCAAGGACTAATTTACTTATGGAACTTTTGTTGATTTCCCTGGTGGAAGTGACTGTTGTCTCCTTCATATCCCCTGCACCCCGCACAGATACCCAGGTGTGTCCCCAGAATGCCTGTTGCACCTCTGTACTTACACATAGAGGGCCTGGATCACTGTCTGGAACACAGTATATGTTTAAAAATCTTACGGGATGAATCAATAATTGGGGCCACTCCTTATCTTTCCTGCATAATTTTCCTACATAGAATTTTCTCTGTCCAGTACCAATTTGTCTTTTTCTAGGGTAAAGAAGAGTACTGCCTTCTCTAGAGTTCAATTTCATGTTTTCCCTATCTACCAAACTAAAGTGGGAAAGATACATGAGTTTCTCTGCTCAAGCAAGGAACATTTTTGAGAAAGAAATGAAATAAAAATGGTGAATCCCACAAGCTGCACGCTACACTACCTCAAAGAGACATTGCCCAAGTTTTGTCCTCATTGCCCGTGATAGTTGTGGCTCAATGCTCTTTCCCCTAGAATCTTTTTTTTTTTTTTGAGACAGAGTCTCACTTTGTCACCTTCGGTAGAGTGCTGTGGCATCACAGCTCACAGCAACCTCCAGCTCTTAGGCCTAGGCAATTCTCTTGCCTCAGCCTCCTGAGTAGCTGGGACTACAGGCCCCTGCCACAGCGCTCGGCTATTTTTTGTTGTTGTTGCAGTTTGGCTGGGGCCGGGTTCGAACCTGCCACCCTTGGTATAAGGGGCCTGGGAGTCCCAGCTACTCACTGGGACTCACTCACTACTCACCCTACTCACTGAGCCACAGGCGCTGCCCCCCAAAATCTTTATTATTAAGTAATCTAACTCACAGTTTAAATAGACACGAAGCCATAAGCCAAAATGTGTTACCCCAACAGAGACCTAGGGAAAAAAGTCCAGGTAGATCAACGTATTAGCATAATACTATTTCTTTTTTTTTGAGTTTCTGGGTTTGAACCCTCCACCTCCGGCATATGGGGCCGGCGCCCCACTCCTTTGAGTCACAGGCGCTGCCACCATAATACTATTTCTTTTCTTCATTCACTCATCTGACATTCATTGAACAAATGCTGAGACTGAATATAAATGATGGCGTGGGGGAGAGGTGGGAAGCTGTGAGGGGCTCAGAGATAGCTGCAGGTATTTGGCCATGCCCTGAGTTCATGGCCGGGGACGGCCTAGACTGCAAGATGGCTGGCGGCTCTCTTTCCCCGTAGAACATTTGCCTGACACTAATGTGTGGCTGGCCCTAGGGGCACCTCTGAGTGGAGTTGGGTCCAGAGAGGGGAGAGAGGCAGGCAGACAGTATGAGGAGCGTGAGGTACTCCACTGAATGTATGCAGGCGGGGCTCTTGGGCAACCATGAGAAGTTCAGTGAAGCAGAAAGTTCTCAGAGGGGAGGAAAGAGGGGTGTGCTAGCCATATGTTGGAGGAATGCAAATATTGTAGGGAGGAAGAGTGTTGCCAGAGAGCCTGCAGTCTAGGCCTACCTCGGCCATGAACTCAGGGCATGGCCTAATGAAAATCCTTTCACACAGGGATTTAAAATTTAAAAGGCCAAGAAAGTAAAGATGATTGAGGGTGGGGCCTGGGTATAAGGCAGTTGTATTGTTGTGGGGATCTGGGTTCCATGTTGTCCAGAGGTACCAGAACTTCCAGCTTTTCAGTCAGCTAGCCAAATATTTATGCAAAATCTCTTAGTTTTAAAATATTGACATCTAATTTAACATTTTATTCAATACTCTACTGGCAAACAAAAAAAGGAAGAGCCATCTGTTCTACACCTGATTTAGCTTTCTCTTCTGTGAAATGACTTGATAATACTTGCTTCATCTTCATCAAAACATTATTAGAAAGATCGATTTTTCTTGCTGATAAACACTTAGAAAATTATAATGCACTATAGCAATTTAAGTATCACCATTATTATTATTGTCACCAATTCTCATTTCTCCAACAAGCCTATTTGTGTCTTCCTTGCCTTTATTGGTGCAAACAGTCATCCCCAAAAGAGCACAGCGTGCAATGACCTGGCAGCAAAGGAAGTGGCCCAGCACTGCTCGGTGAAGATTGGGTGTCACCTCTGTTATCCCACATAATTCAATCTACTTGAGTAATCAGATCTTTCCTTGGCAATAGGATGGGTATAAACACTTTCAAGATACCTTATGTAGTTTGGTTTTGTGCATATATATGCAGGCGGAGGCAAAATGGCTTTCATATAGACTATATAAACTGTATATGAAAATGGCTTTGTCTGTATGTATACGAGAAAGCCACTTTGCTCCAGCCTCATGAGTCTTGATAATCCAAAACCCTAAAAAGAAAACCAGGAGTAGACATGACCCAAGCATATTGGTATGTGCAATGAAAATACTCTTTATTCTTAAATTATTATTTCTTTTCTCCAAAGTAAAGATTCTCATGTACTTAAGAGTTTTTGGCTAATGCTTTGTTTATCTTTACCCAATTTATAGGGCAACCCCCCCCCCAGGCTGAGTGACAGCAGTGAACAGGGAGATGGGTGCTAGCACTAAAGACAACAATTAGCTATCAGCAGGGCTCCGTAATCAAAGCTGCAGAATCTCTTTCTATCACTCTGAGCCTTTCTTTACACAGGGCTTATCTGGTTTGTCTCAGATGATCTCCTGGCCCGTTCCAGTGTTCTGCCAGTGTGCTGTATCGGGTGACACGGCTGTACGATTGTCACAGAATGCATTCGGATTCTCTGTGGCATATGTATTCTTTTAAGAAACCAGAAAAATCTCCTAAGAATCTCATAAATTCCACCCTGCTGCTGATTGGAACTTCTTCAGAAGCAGCACCAGAACAGCCGGGCCTTCTTGACGTGCCTCTGTAAAGACTTTATTTTAGCAGCTGTGGCTGAAGCTTCCGCCGTAGGCAGCCCAATAAGGTTTAGATTAAAAACGGGAAATAAACCTCTTGAAGCAGTATTCTGAATATACCTACCACCAAGACTGAACTGAATCACATGTTTCCTGTCAGTGAGTTAAGGAGGGCTCAGCAGGGAAAGCACAGATTTGCCTACCAAGGAGAGTAGGAAAAATTTACAGAGAAATGAATAACCTGGAAAAGAGGAATGCCGGTTGCCAATGCAGGTTGCCAGTTCTGTGTGTTTCTGTTTAACTGGTAATATTTAAAAAACTGAGCTGTTTAGATAGCTAAAACAACTTTTTTACATTCCAGAAATAGGGCTGCAATTCCATTTCATCCGCCTCCAAACAGTCCTGAATTTCATGATCAATTGAAGTTGGATACTGCATGTTACATTCTGAGCGAGGCTAAAAGCAATATTGGGAAGATGAGATCGATTGCATCTGTTATTGATACTGCAGAAAGAAGAAGAGATACTCTCTTACCGGGAGAAAGAGTCAGATGTACATGGATGCCATTGCTGCTTCGTATAAAATGATCTCCCTTTCTCTTTCTCCTCCTATGGTTGCAAATAAATTGGGGTCACAGGAAAATTTGGGACTAGAAGAGCCTCAGACATGGGGAGTGGAAGAAATCGTAACAGAGTCTGTGTTCCACACTAGGGGACAGAGATCTCATCCAAAGATTGGCTCTTATCAGGGTGAATGAAAAGGGCATTCGTGAAAAGGCCAGTTGGACTATTCTCAAGAGAGTTGCACAATCGCAATCTGATGACGCTTCAGGGAATCTGCTAGATCAAATCACTCAAAAATGCTTATTAAGTCTCAGTCTCTAACACACTGGTTCCTCTTGCCTTTTGACGACCTTTCTCCTCATTCCACTCAGAGCAGCCACTTTTCAAGTTCCATTCAGTCACCCCCAGGGTCCCCTCTGCAGCCACATCTGCAGGTGGGTGGATGGGACAGCAGAACCAACAGGTTTGGGTGTGGTGTGGTTTTTGTCCTATTGCCAAAGAGTCACAGTCATTGTTTTTAAGATCTTTTCATTTACATCTCAAAATGATAGGGTGCAGTATGTTTTGAAAACTGGGAACCTCACATAACGTTTTCCCTCTTTACAAACAGATCAGTTGGTTAAATATGTTTTCCTAGTTGAATGCCTTTGGAACAGGGTTGGATACTTTTTTTTTTTTTTTTTTTTGAGACAGAGCCTCAAGCTGTCACCCTGGGTAGAGTGCTGTGGCATCACAGCTCACAGCAACCTTCAACTCTCGGGCTCAAGTGAGTCTCCTGTCTCGGCCTCCCAAGTAGCTGGGACCACAGGCACCTGCCACAACGCCCGGCTACTTTTTGGTTGCAGCCGTCATTGTTGTTTGGCGGGCCTGGGCTGGATTCGAACCCGCCAGCTCAGGTGTACGTGGCTTGAGCCACAGGTGCCGAGCCGAGACAGATTGTGTCATATATTTCTGAAATCAAAAAGTACTTCAAGTATAACAGGTGCTCAACAAATCTATGTTGAATAAAGGGACAAATCTTAGAAAACCTCTTATTGTCTTAGGTGCCCTTTCAGTATGGTTATGTATGGTTACGGGTCAGAGGCAGGAAAAGATTTATGATATCCTAGGGAAAGAATCTAGGCAGATTTAAAATGCAAACTTTTCTAAAGTAGGTTATGGTTCACTATAAGAAGAAGGCTGACAAATATTGCATTTTAGTTATAATCACTAGCCAAAGTAAACTACCGTATCCTCATTACATTAAAGGTAGTATTGGAAAACATTCTGTATAAGGCAGTAGTTATTAAGATCTTGGGGTTTACAAATCCTTCTGGAAATCCAAGGGGAGCTATGGACTCCCTCCCAAGGAAAATGCACTTCCATGTCTATTCAGAAATGACAACAACCGTCAAAAACAAAAACCCAAAACTTTTTTCATAAACACGCCAAAGCACATTCACGGACAAACCTATATACCCGGTTTAGAACTTTCATAAAGGCAAAACCCCTGAATGGTGACCTTGAAAGCCCAGAAGAGGGCTTGTAAGAAAGGTTTATTTTAAGGTTCCGAACAATAGACTTCTATATGGCATAATCGCAAATTCCATCCATTCCAAGAGACTGAATTGAAAGAAACAAACATGCACACGGCGCTGCCCCTCTCTGTGGAGGTAATGGAATTTCCACGCACACCCCACAGGGTAGAGGAATTCAAAGGCACTTGTTTAAGCCAGATGCCAGCAGCGCTGCGGCCATGCCACACGATCTAGCGTCCAAGGAGACACATACGGTAGGTTCACCGCAGTGAAACACTGCAGATAGCAAAGCTGTGGGCTTTATGTCCTTCAAGGTTAACATAAGGCTTACGATACTTCCTAAACAAATTAAAAGAGAAATTGCTGTCATTAATCACTCTCATGATTCTTTAAAAAGGTTTTTCCTCTGTCCTAAAATGTAAGCCGATTACCAGCCATTCCCTGAGATTCAAAGGCCAGGGAAGGACTGGTAAGAGAAAGCAGCCTGCGTCTGGGTTGCCCTTCCTGACCTCTCACCTCTCTACCCAGCCACAGCTTCCTTCTCCTAATAGTTCCCTTCTTGCGATGGCAGGAAAAAAAAATACACTGAACTTTCTAACTGAGCCAACTTCAAATTGCCAGACTTGAATCTGGAAGGTTGCTTTTGAAATGCTTTTGTAGCCAAACAGATGTATTTCTAAATTTTAGTTTATCGACTGGCTTCTCCACTATATTTAGGAATCACTGCTCATTTTCTTATCATTTTCCATCTCGTTGCTTTTGTTTCGCATTTGAGCAACTGTAGGTCAAATGTACTCCAGACTATTCTGTGAAAGACATGTTAAAATCAAATAGAAACTGTATGATGAACGATATGAATCATCTGTTTAAAAAAAAAATAAGAACGTAAACAAGCGCTTGGCAAAGCCCCACCTGCTTTGCTGCCGGTGTGGTGCTGTGTGTAGGGAGGAAAACAATTCCCCCTTCTCAAGGCTGAACTAAAATTAGGCTCCACCTGCAAGATGTTAATGAAAACTTACACAGCTGCATTCCAGAAACAAGTTACCCAGATTGCTTTTGGAAAGCTCTGTGTAAAAGCAAACTTGTGAGCTCTTTGCGTAATTCCCGAAATGTAGTATTAATTTTAATGGCAATTATTAGCACGATAACCAACTGACAAGTAATCTCAAAATAGATCCAATATCATCGAATTGGAAATGTACGGTGATTTTATCCACACCTACGGCTAGGTTTAACCCTTTCACCACAGACGCATTCTTCCTGTCTCTTTTTTGGCACCTGCTTTCAAACAGAAGATAAGGGCACGTGTGAAGCCCCTGGATGGGTCCTGGACAGTTCCCGTTCCCTTGGGGGCTCCCTCATCCCCAGGCTGCTTAGCGTGAAGAGTGAGAAGCTCTTGGTGCCTTTGCCGTTGATCTGTTTTGTAGGTTCTCAAGCACTCTTCGGTACCGGACACTCAAACAGAAACCTAAACACATCAGACTCACTTCTACCTTTTTCTAGGCAGACGTAAGATACAGAATCGGCTGGTGAATTCTCAGCAGAGAAAGCAGAAGCCCCCGTCCATTTCCAGGACAAGCCTTGCCACCCCATTCTGTAGGCCGAAGGGCTCATTCTTGGTCCCTCCTGCTTTTCCAGATCATGCTAGGGGGCCCACCCTAGGAAGGAAGATGTGTTCAAGTGTTCTCACTTACTAAACTACGTGTGGCAAAAAAATCCAAGATGCTTCCCTTGGGAGTTGAAGAATCTCTGCCTTTTAAAAAACCTCAGCCTTGGAAACAATTCCTCTTCCGAATCGTTCCCTTTACTTGCAATTTCTTCGACAGTGAAGCAGGAGATGACTGTCCTGCCTCTGATTTGCACCAAAGTCCCAGCATTGCCGGTGTCCTTGTCTAGAGTCTTCACATTTTCACACTTACCCCTTCTTAAAGGCTCTGATACAATTTTTTTTTTAAATTATAACAAAAGTCAAATAGGCACAATTAGATCTCCAGCAGCACATTTCGTTTCTGTTAGAGATTAAATAAGGGAGAAAATAGCGATGCTAACAAGTGGAAAGCTGCCTTTCATTACCCTATCTGATTTCATTAGCCTAATTCACGTTTATTAATTATTGGTCTGATGAGATCATCAATGTAAGTATGCCAGCCTCACGATGGCTGCGTTCGGGGAATATTCAAGTCTTTTTCAGGATTTCTGCACAGCCCGGCAATGACCCTCCCTTACATTTCCATTGTAGGCTGATGCCCTACTCAATAAATGGATCTGAGCCGCTTAGGAAACCGACATTGCCAGAATCAACATTTAGTTTACTATCCAGTCCTGGGTTGCAACTGTCAACAAAGAAATATAAAAAGAGATTTAAGTTTTCATTCCTTCAGGGTGAACTGCTGTGTGTTTCTACAACGCAGGCCCTTGCAGACCGGCTGCCCCCTGAGCACATTGTAACAAAGGGCTGTGGATGGGGCGGTGTGGGAGTGGACTGGGCCACTTAGATAAGTCCCATTCAAGGTAGGAGCCCAGGGGAACCGGAGGAGGCAGCGGCACCGCCTCCTTCATGGTGTAACTTTACACTATTTTCCCTGTAAGTTGCTACTAATCCCTCGGGTTTACATGTTTTGGGGGGCTGCATCAGAGAAAAGCAGTGTGAAATTGCCTGAAAGCCTCCTTATAAATAAGACTTACGATATGGACCAGCTCAGTAGATGAAAAGACAGACAGAAATGCTCTTGAGAGTCCCAAGAACCATTTTACAAGGCTCCCACTGTGATTTTTGTTCTAGTCTCTAGCTAATGATTGCTTAAAAAATTACTAACTAGATTAAAATCTCATGGGCCCCAGATCCAGCTGTAAGCAGATCCTTAGCGTGATCTATTTCCTGCCTACATGTTTATAACAAACATTGCTTGTTGAAACTCCATCTTCTCTGTCTAAAAAACATCTTGCTCCTTTCAACACGCAGAAAGAGAAGCGAGGAACCTGAACTACTGAAGGGGGACCCTGCCCTGAGACCCCAGGGCCTCCTGGCTTGGCTTCCTGAACTAAGGCACAGGTGGGCCGCGCCCTCCTTCATCACCTTTAATTCTCAGGTCAACCTTTGAGGTGCTATTTTCCGTTTTCAGGATTAGGAAACTGAGGCCAGTAAGTGGCAGAACTCACTCAGCACGGGAGTGCCTTACTTGAAAAGAATTGTGTTTTTCTCTTACCCCCAACCAGGGAGGCTGGAGGACAGGCCCTTATTAGCCAAGAGGACACAAGAAAAACACTCTGCCCTCTTTATTCCCTTGGGGTCTTCATTATCACCAGGGAATCTTTCACATCTGAGTCTTAACTATTCTGGAAATCAGCCTGACCTCCTTCCTACCCTATTCCTTTTCTGGAAACACCAACTCGTCTTACACCTCCTCCTTGCTTACACTCCGTCCCCTCTCCCCTCCCCCCTCCTAGTTTCCTCCTCTCTAAATCCTCCTCCAAACAGCCATTTGGAAACGATTTCCAGGTGCACCTACATTCCTGTCCATCTGTCTTTTGCAATGTAGAGGAGGGACAGGCGTGTTTTCTACTTGTCATGTTTATGCCTCCTGTTCTGTGGGTACCTAATAAATGCTGAATAATAGCAGCTTTATGACAGCGCAGAACCAGAAACACAGGTTCTTAGACCTGGGATTTCATCACCGCCAAGGAATATTTATTCACTGTCAGCACCATGCTAGGCACTAAGTGCAGGGAACTACTAAAGCCCGGCTCCTACCTTTGCACACTGAGATATTTTACTTCTCTTTCATATTTTCCTGACAAAAGAAAAAAATGAGACCACCACTGAACCTTCTCATTAAATGCACAGCATCCTGAAGATAGAGCCCTAGAAGGGGAAAGGAAGATGCCGGCGTGCTGAATGAGAACTCTTTGAGAGTCAGTGACAAGACCATTTACAAAAGTCAGTTTGCGGTTGGACGCAACCCTGGTTTTCCTTGGTGCTAGCATGCAAAGGGAAAGAACGGACTCATCTAAAATTTGTATTTTCTAGGAATAACACAAATACCTCTGTGTTTGTGATGTGTCTAAATAAGCACAGTAAATTGAGACTATTCAACTTGAAAATTTAGATAAAGGTGGTTGTTGTTTTGTAGACTTCCCGAAACAATTATATCTCAATTTTGGTTTGGTTTTGGTTTTTTTTTTTTTTTTTTTTTTTGCTTGCCGGAGTAGACAAAGGCTATAAATATACTATGAAAATAAAAGGCCACTTGCAAATTTGGAACATATTAATTCATGAGCTGACTCATTATAACATCATTGATTTTTTTTGTTGTTGTCAATTGTTAATTCAGTAAATATTTATCAAATGCTACCATGGTTTTGGTGCTATCCTATATAGACTGGAGCTCACAGTTCAGTGTAGAGATACCCATGTAAACAAACAATTCAAGAAATATGGTGTCCTATAATGGACATAATTATAAGTCCTACAGGAATGATAAATTCTTCCTATGTGTTCTGAGAAGGCTGCATTTGGGAGGTGACATTTCAGCTATGTCATAGAGATAAATAGCTGTTCCCTGTCAGGGGGTGGGAAATACATCATAGGCAAAGGGAACAGCAAATTCAAAGACAGAAGTTCAGGGAAAAGACTAGTATGTGAGACTCATCACAGAGGGTGTATGAGAAGAAATGGCAAAAGATGACTTCAAACTCCCAAGCGATGACGCCTCTTGTGTGTCACTGTAGGGCGATTAAATTCTGTGTTATGGGCATCAGGAAGTCATTGAAAGTTCTAAGAGGAAGGATAATAAGATTATTTTCTGGAAAGAGAATTCAACATAAAGCATGTGTTGGCTGAAGTCGAGTCTGGAGGTGAGGATGAATGACTTGGCTGTTATTTCAGTCAAGACCTGAGATAATGAGGGGACATACAAGGGAAGATGAGGAAAAAAGAAGAAGGCATCTCTGGGAGATGTTCAGGAGGGAAAAAGTGACAGGTCTTGACAGCCAACGGGGTGTGCTGGGGAGAGAGGTCCACTTGAACAGTTTTCTAGATGGTGGTGCTCTTAAGTAGAGATGATAGCCAACATTTATTATTTAATAATAATAATTATATTTTAAGAACTCTATTGAGTTATTTCCTTATGTTAATTTATTCAAATCTCCCAATAACAATGTGACATAAATAATAGATAGTTTTATTCCTGCTTTATATGAGGTTCAGGATAGTTAGGGCAGTTGCCAGGTCTCACAAGTAGATCCCAAGGAACTAGGATTTGAACCTGGCTCTTCTGTTTAAAAAGCTGATATGTTCTCTACACGTTTCCACCATCTCTGGATAGCATACAGGAAATCCTCTTCTTAAAACCTTGTTCTGGATTTTGAATCCAAATAAATCATAAACTTGATGAATGAATGTTAGGACAAATTAAAAACTCTTGTTGCACCCCATAAATGCATTGATGTATACATGGTCTTATGTGTGTATGATTTAATAATAAAAAAATAAATAAATGAAAATTAAAAAATAAAGCAAAAGAAAAAGGGAAGACAATACCCAGATTTCACAATGTTTCATCCACTCAAATGTTTTCCAAATACATTGATACCACATGAATATGAAATAAAGATATATTTACAGCTTTAAAAAAATAAAAAGAATAAAAACCGTTGTTCTGAATGAAATCATTTTCTTAAATCTCTTTATCCGCTGTTTAAATACTTGGACAAATTTCTTTTCCGCTAAAGAAAAAAAAAAAAAAGAGCAAAACCCAAAACAGAACAAAACAAAAAATAAGTTTACACCTCTGTTAACTTGTTTGTAATAAAAAAGAGTTGACATGTCTTTGTTAAGGAGATAAATCTGCTGTGAAGGAGTCTTCTGGAGATGAGGTCTTATACAGAGTGGAAGAATAAGGTTTCGAATAGCAAATCACTTTGGTTTCAGCTCATTGGAGATTTGACTTTCAATTTTTCAATATTGCTAATTCAAAATACTTCGGAAGATATATCATCCAATAAAAATATTTCTGATGTTTGCTGAGCAAGTTTTTTTATTTTTTTTTAACCAGCACAATAGGCTTTTATTACATAACAGGTTATTGGATGGAAAAAAAAAAAAGAGTTGTACTTTTTTGTGTGTTGAAACCACTTGATTTTCCTCAATCATTTCCACTTCTGAGTTAAGTTGTTTGATTCCAGTGTGGTGGAGGCTTTTCTTCCCAATGTGTGCCCTGGCCTTTGTGGTGCTTTGGGAAGGCATTAGTTTGCATGAGCTACTCAGCACTGGGCCTGAACTCTGTGAAAGAAAAACAGGATGAAAAACAGAAAATGAAATGACATGGCCCCCAGCACTTTCTTTTCTTTTTATTTCATTGTTTAAAATTTTTTGTATGAAACATTTTCCTGCAAGGATCTCCTATGTACAGTAGAAGATGTTTTTGATATGTAGATCAATTCAAATGGTAAATACACTGCAGTCTCTTTTCAAACATTCCCCTATTCTACCAGGTGCCTGTGGTGCCAATTCCTTTGATTTCCGTGAGGCCTGCCCTTGGGTTTGTATTGTCACTTGTTATCTCTCTTTTTGTCCCTTACCACAAAAATTCCTTTTAAGAAACTACATTCAGAATTTAATCCATCCAGCTCCTCATTCTCCTCCTTCCTTCTGGAAGATTCAGTGACTAAGTCTTAGCTTTGATTTTCTCTCCGACCTTGAGGGTTCTCAGTTTCTCTCCTAATTGCAACAATCTGGTGTCCCCTTTTGCCTGGGAGTAAACAAAAACAGAAACAATTGGAAAAGAGACACAGGGGCTGCCAGCTCACGTGCCTGACTAGCTGATGGATGGAAAGGTCTGGCTCTCAGCAAAGGGGGCAGGCTCTACACAGGCACAGTGGTAAGTCCTGTTTGGGAACCAAACCACGAGCCAGGCCATGGTATTATTTCCATAGTGTCGGGAGGAAAGGACATTCAAACAGTAAGTCAAGAACTGGCCTGAGAACCTGCGTTTTCTGATTTTAGTGCCTGATTCTAGAGAACTAAGTTGCATTTTCTCATCTGAAAACCCTTTACTGCTGCGGTCAAACAGCTCCCCAGATTGGAGATTATCATTGTATCACGTCTGAAGTTCAAATGCTCCAGAGTGTCCTTGGATGCCTTGGAACTTGTTACCAATCTTCTAAAAATAGGGAAAATGGAAAAGTTGTTGAAGTCATCATTAAAAGAACAAGAAAGGCAGAAAATAAAATAAAATAAGTCTGTATATTTTATTGCAAAAATTGAAAGTCAAAATGTGAACAAGAGGATGAGCATCGTTTAATATTGGCTCTGATTCTTTATTAGATTGCCTCATTTCGTTTCCCATAATTGTGAACTGGATAAGGAAATAAAAAAATAAACATTATACGTATTCTTTGTTATGGGTTCACTTGGCTGATACTCTATTTTTCAAAATAAAAATACTATTTTTGAATACAAATGGAGGTATACTGACATAGTAGCCATATAAATTCTGTGAATTAAACATTAAGTATACATAATGGTGTTTAGGTTTCAAGGCAAGAAAAGTAAATCTTACTCAAAATTTTACAAATAACAAAAACATCTTTAAGTTTTTAAATTTCTGTATTAGACACAATTTTAAAATGTGATTGCATTTTTATCCAAATGTGATTCAATTGTTAAATTTTAAAATATCACAAGGACACTGATCATTTATTAAAATTTGTTATGCGGGTCGTTTCTTAAAAGATCAATGTGATGATTTGGTGATCTTAACAAATAAAAGAGATCACCCTATAGGGCGTCATCCACAGGCGTTGACATTATAAAGAGTCAATTCAAACACTGTAAAAACGCTGTACTCATATTATGGGAAAGAACTAGTTAATCCCTTGTAGGAAAATAAAAGTGAGAAAAAAAAATTTCTATTCTTTGGGAGCTGGTCTTTAGTAACACACATGATTACTCCACAATGATTATGTGCAGACATATTATTAGATATGCATAAATTCTACTGTCAGAGTGTGGAAGAGTGAGAGAGCGATTCAGACTAGAGGAAGATAGACACCCTGAAAAAGAGGATTTTACTGGGCCTTGAAAAATGGGTACTGGGGCTCGGCGCCTGTGGCTCTAGGGGCTAAGGCGCCAGCCACGTACACCTGAGCTGGCGGGTTTGAATCCAGCCCCAGCCACCAAACAACAATGATTGTGGCAACCGAAAAATGGCCGGGTGATGTGGTGGGCACCTGTTATAGTAGTCCCAGCTACTTGGGAGGTGGAGGCAGTAGGCTCGCTTGAGCCCAGGAATTGGAGGTTGCTGTGAGCTGTGATCCCACAGCACTCTATCCAGGGTGACAGCTTGAGGCTCTGTCTCAAAAAGAAAAATGGGTACCGGCTCAGCACCTGTAGCTCAGTGGTTAGAGCGCCAACCACATGCACTGGGGCTGGTGGGTTCGAACCCGGGCCTGCTAAACAACAATGACAACAACAAAAAATAGCCAGACATTGTGGCGGGTGCCTGTAGTCCCAGCTAGTTGTGAGGCTGAGGCAGGAGAATCACTTAAGCCTAAGAGTTTGACGTTTCTGTGAGCTGTGACGTCACAGCACTCTACTGGGGGCAACATAGTAAGACTCTGTCTCAAAAATAAAAAGAAAAGAAAAGAAAAGAAAAATGGGTATGATTTTGAGCAGGCTGACTGAAGATAAATTTTGGTCACTTTAAGATCCAGAAGAATTACTCTGCTTAATATGTCTTTTGTCCGGTTGAAAAGTAAAACAGATTTATTTCATGGGCAAGGTAGGTGTGTGGGGCTTGAAGTGCATTTTTACATGACGGATGTTCTTTGCTTAAACGCCCGAAATAAGATTTCTCATTATATGAAATAAATAAGGCTGAAAGCTAGAAAATTATGAGAGTCGCTTGATTAAATGAGGCAAGCGAATGCTTTCTAAAGGTCCCAACCCAGTGTACTCTTCCCCTGAGGCTGGTTGGAACTCGTTCAGAGTCACAATTGCTCCATCGTATGGGTGGCCAGTCAATGTGGTGCCAGCAATAAAATGTGTAATCAACTTTCACAAGTTTCTAGATGTTCCCAAGTCACTTTGATCACGGCTAACAAGAAAACTACCATTTCAGTTGTAACCTATCAATTCCCTGGAGGAGGTTTAGTCCAATACTCAGGAGAATATTTCACATTTTATTTTTAAAATCTAGAATAACGCAATCTAGAAATATATGTATCCTTAAAGCATTAGGCAATTTTCCATTATGTAATCTTAGGTCAATGCCAATAGTTTTTTAATTGTCATTTCCTGCAAGTTCAAGTTGCTGTGGAAAACAGGTATACTTTATTTGTTTTAATTTTTTTGTTTGTTTGTTTATAGAGACAGGGTTTTTATGTTGCCAGGGTGGCAGTGCAGTGGTTATTCAGGGCACAATCATGGTACACTGTAAGTCCTGGACTCTAGTGATCCTCTAGCCTCAGCCTCCCAAGTAGCTGAGGTAGGCCTATGCCACCATGTCCAGCTTGAAACACACATACTTCAGACTCCTTTTCATCTAGGTTAAATGAAAAGTGGTCACTTTTATGGCGGCTTTCAAAACTGCTTTTAGCAGGCAACCTGTGGCAGCATTGTCCTTCACGTAATTGAATTTTGCTCAATACAAGGAAAAATAGTTATTATGGCACAGAAGATACCAGAGTGAAATTGCTCTAAGCCAAGTGCTTTTTTAGCTAGTAAAGATGTTCTTAAATATGTATCAGTTCCAAACCACAGGACACAGTTAATGTGAGTAGTTAGAAAGATACCAGCAGCAGCATCCGTCCAAGAAAGGAACATATAAGAGCTTGTTGAAAGCAGAAAATGATGTAGAGAGGGAAATTTCAGAGATGACAGCTTTTAAAATCTAATCAAAACCTCTCTTCTACACCGGGAGACATTTAGTCTTCCATTGGCTCTAATATGTATTTTGGAAATCTACAGGGCTTTAGAAGGCTACTGAAGGCTGTGAAAGCCACGCTTGGGTGCCCAGTTCAGAGATAAGACACCGTGACATCACTAATAAGGGATTCACGTGGAAATGGAAAAGGTATGAAAAGCTAGTGTCTGGGTCGTCGTCTGAGACAGGAATCTTAAGTAAGGCTAAGGCCAAAAGCCACGTCTTTGTAGTTCACGCTGCTGTGTGACTTTCTGACACTCTGTTCAAATGTTCCATTCTGGTATAACAGCATGTACACAGGCAAACAGACCCACACGCCCCAAGGTGTGGGGCTACGGTCACACAGCCGTTCTCTTCACAGTGTGGCCTACGGGCGGGCATCACCCGAAAGCCCCTGGGAAATTCAGACTGTTAAGCCCCACCCCAGATCTACACGTCCAGAATCAGCATTGGAACAAAAGCCCTGTGTGATTTTTGTGCATATTAAGTTTGAGAAGCACTGATTTAAAAATAAGCTTTAAAAAAAACACAGCTCTCTCATCTTTACAACCTATGCGTCTTCAATTTAAAACCCTCACCAATGACCCCATCGACTAAGGTAGCCCAGTTTAGAGTGGGTGAGACTGAGTCTTTCCAGAAATGCCCTGTCCAGGGGCCTGATCCCCTGCCAAGGCCAGCAGAGGCCTTTCCCCTGGGTCAGTCTCTCGACTGCGTGGCTGTCCGAGGGGGGGACTGGGAGAGAAGATGGAGATCGGAGATACACTAAGGAGGCTGAGAAGAGTTAGGCCTGGTCCTAAGTTGGGGCTTCCATTTGTGCTCCTGCCCAGGCCTTGTGTATGTTGGAGGCCTGGCTTTTTACTTTTTTTTTTTTTTTTTTTTTGCAGCTTTTGGCTGGGGCCAGGTTTGAACCCGCCACCTCCGGTATAGGGGGCCAGCGCCCTACTCACTGAGCCACAGGCACCGCCCGAGGCCTGGCTTTTTAAAAATCAGATCAGTGAGGTGCCCTGGCTCACGCCTGCCATCCCAGAACTTTGGGAGGCTGAGGTAGGAGGATTGCTTGAGCCCAGGAGTTCAGGACCCCGGGAATTTGAGGTTACATTGAGCGAGCTATGTTTGGGTCACAGCACTCCAGTCTGGGTGACAAAAAAAGATGCTGTCTCCAAAGAAAATAAATAAAAGAAAGACAGAATAAAACTCAAAGCAATCTGTGGCTATAAGGGTGATAGTATTGATTTTATGAAATAGTCTCATTTGAAAACAAACAAAGAAAAAAACCTTTATGATTCTTTCTACCTCTCCTGCTGTCCCGCATTGGCAGGCTAAAGGGCATGAAGGGTGCCGGTCCGATGCCGCGCCCTTCCCTTGTCACCTCTTTTCTTTGCCTCCATTCACACTGCTGCTAGTCTGGCACCACTGAGAGCTCCGTCTGTTTAGAGACTCCCACCCCCACTCAGCTTTCCAGGGTCTGTGCCGGGAGCAGTGACACGGAGGGCAGCCCACTGTCCTTACACGCCTGGCTCCGACTGCCTTCAGTGGGAGACCTACAGTCAGACTGACAGCACAGTACAGCCTAGAACTGGAAATCTGTGCTCCAGGTAAGTCAGCATACGTGGCCTGGTTACACTCCTCAATGAAACCACAAATGAATGGAGAATTCAGAGGACGTTTCTCTACGCTCTGAAAGGGGAAACAGGTTAAAGTAAGTTGACCTATGAATAACCATCAAAAGGACTTTTTAAAATCTCTTAAAAGAAATTATAGAGTAAGCTACCCATTTATTAGGAGATATTTTGAATTAGCCACTTCACCTAGTTAGAAGATTCTAGAAATAAACAAAAAGTCTCTGAATACCATACCCTTTCCTTGCATGCTGTTTTCTTTATCTGGCCTCTTAATTCTACCTTTCTTCCAGGTCTCAGTTTCAATAGGAAGACTTCCTAGATTGAATTCGTGTTAAGATATTGTCTTTTATTTTTTTTTAATTTTTATTTATTTATTTTTTTGAGACAGAGTCTCGAGCTGTCACCCTGGGTAGAGTGCCTTGGCGTCAGAGCTCACAGCAACCTGAAACTCTTAGGCTTAAGTGATTCTCTTGCCTCAGACTCCAAAGTAGCTAGGACTACAGGCACCCACCACAACGCCTAGCTATTTCTTGGTTGTAGTTGTCATTGTTGTTTGGCAGGCCTGGGCTGGATTTGAACCTGCTAACTCTGGTGTATGTGGCTGGTGCCCTAGCTGCTTGAGCTAGAGGCGCCAAGCCAAGATGTCTTTTAAATGCTCTTAGAGCCTACTGCATTTCTTCAGAGCCCATTGCTGATCAGATTAACTACTGGGGTAATCAGGTGTTTTTTATTTGTCTCTCCAGGAAGATTATAAGCTTCATGAGGGCAAGGGCCATGTCTTTAATTATTATGAAACACAGTAAGTTCTTCATAAATACCTGTTCAGTGAATACACATTTAGCAGCCTGAATATATACTCCAAAAGTCTTCTTCTTTTTTTTGGGGGGGGGGAATGGGGTCTTGCTATACTGTCCAGGCTGGAGTAGAGAGGCTATTAATAGATGTGCTCTGATTGCCTCCTGTGCTCAAGTAATGCTTCTGCTTTAGCCCCCCTAGTAGCTAGGAATGCAGGTAAGTGTCACCATGCCAGGCTAAAGGTTCTATAATAAAAGCACATCCTGTTAAATTTGCAGGAACTGACAGGGTCCTCATCCAGATCTATTTACTCTTTAGCCATAATTCAGGTGGATTTGTATTTCTGTTTTCCTAAACCCCAACAAGCAGTAAACAAGAAAGAGAAGACAGGGAGGAGAAGAAAGTGAGGATAAAAAGGCCAACTTGTCTGACAAAAGAACTCAAAGAACATAATAATATGCACGTGATACTGTGGAAGCATCTTTATAAAATCTGGGACTCCTACAGCTAATGTTGATCATTATAAATCTCAGTTAAGACATATAAGTACAGTTATGTTCAATAAATGCTGCCTTAAAAGTGCATAGTTTAGAAAGTTATTTTAGAAATAAATTATCTAAAAGCAAGTTTGTAGCATAATGGAAACAATAATTTCTATGAGAATGCATTTTAAAGTTTATAAAGTTTCTCTCTCTCTCTCTCTTTCTTACAGTCTCCTGGCCCTGGGTTGAGTGCGTAGAGTCGTCAGAGCTGATAGCAATCTCAAACTCTTGGGCTCAAGCGACTTGTCTCAGTCTCCTGAGAAGCTGGTACTACAAGTGCTCATCACAATACCTGCCTAGCTTTTTCTATTTTTAGTAGAAATGGGGGTCTCACTTTTGCTCAACTTCCCAGGGTGGTAGGATTATAGGTGTGAGCCACTGTGCCTGGCCTATAAAGCATTTTTCTATATTTTATCTCATTTGATTTTCATAACATATAGAAGGGGGCAAACTATGGTTACTGGGAAAATTTGCTTATGTGGGATACCTTAGCCCACAATGAAACTAGTAATTAGATCCTACTGAAGTTTTTCACTGAATATTATTTAAAATATTTAGATTTGGTTTTTTATGATAACTTTTGGAGAAGAGATTTGACTATGATTTCCAAAAGTTTCAAAATCTAACACTTTTTTGATGAAAACATTTCAGATTGTATATGAAACTAGCACATTGTACTCCTTGATTGCACTAATGTACGCAGCTGTGATTTAATAAAAAAAAAATCCAACACTTTTTCCAATAATGATTTACTGAGAATTAGACATTATATTTAAATTAAATCACTTAAATCTTACAACAGAGGCGCATAAATAACCCAGAATAGATCTTATAAATATGCAGAAGATGCAAATTTTATTTATAATATTTATAAATTAGATGTGTACTGGACATTAACTTATAATTTTACATTAATTATGCCTCTGTATTCTGGTGGTGCTCTTTACAGAATGCTGAATTTTACAAAGACCATACAACTTACATATACCCTCAAAGTCATGCTTGAAATATACTCGAAATACAAAAATATTGTATATTTAAAATTTTAAAAATGTTGTTAGTATCCAGCATTGCACTTAATTTTTTTCCCTTGAAATAAATAATGGCAACCAGGTAAAAATACAAAGTTGCAGAGGTGATAAGGAGAGCTTGTTGACAGATGAAAAGCATTTCCAGGTATTTAGTCAAAAGCAGCTGAAATGTAGCGCTATAAAACCGTCCTTATATAAAATGCTCACTTTATGGTTTCTGCTATAA
Source organism: Arctocebus calabarensis (assembly GCA_963573935.1). Classification (NCBI taxonomy): domain Eukaryota; kingdom Metazoa; phylum Chordata; class Mammalia; order Primates; family Lorisidae; genus Arctocebus; species Arctocebus calabarensis. The sequence goes on from CAUYON010065442.1 coordinate 68,971, forward strand.
GAGATCAGAAAATTAAATATGTGCAGGAAGGTAATTAGAGGATTAATGGCCAAAGCCAACTTACAAAGGAAGATATTTCCAGGAAAAAAAAAAGTGATAAGCAGTTTTTAATGACTATGCTTTAAAAACAAACCTGAATTACAATAATTGTTCTCTTGTTTTGTGGGAAAGGTCACATTAAGTAATTCCTCTCTGATTTTATCCACCCAACAATATCCACCCAACTTGGGACAGGGTTTGCCTCTTTGATTTATTGGTGCGGTGATTGCAGTACACCTTTTCTCCTGTTATAGTCATGAACTCATTTTGATCTCAACAGCTAATCAAAGGCAAAATGTCTGAACACTACTTTGTAATACGGTAAAGAATCAAGTAGGTGATTTTGCATTTTGAGTTCAGCATGTGCACAATTAAATATAACAGATGGGGCCACTTTCGAGCTCTTTCACTTTGGTTTTCAGATTTTTCTTTCCAGATCTTACCTACTCAGTATTTTCTTTTGTTTTCAAGGGTACAGTATACACCTTCTGAAAGCAAACTCTCCCTTCCTGCCATAATTAGAGGAGCATTGTTCAAATCTCATCCCTTACCGTAGATCCTGTTTTAGTAAGTTATTGTAGGGTGGTTGGCCAGAAGGCCAGTGGTCAGCTAGAGCCCTTGTGGGTTCCTTAGAGCCAAGAATAAGATCCCAGGCCTTTGGGACCCACCATGGCAAAGCTTTCCAGGAGCTTCCATACATACTAATGGTAACACATAGTGAACTGCTCAACTCCAACCTGGCTGTCATATGTTTTGTTCATGAGACATCAGAGGAGCTGCCAAACAGATTATCATGTTTACATCAGGGCTCCTTGGAGAGAGAAATCCTTCAAAGTTGAACTAGCAGGGTCAGTAAGTACAGAGATACCTGGAGGTGACCAAGTGATTGATTGATAGAGAGAGAGAGAGATAAATAGATAGATAGATAGTTATATAGATGGATCATTTAAAGTAGAAATGAAATCCAACACTGGGTGTTGAATGAAGCCCTCAGCAATGGCCAATCTGTTTTCTTTCTTTCTGAAAACGTTATACTCAGCTTTCATTCTTTTTAGTGGCACCCACTTTTATTTATTTTCAGCAGGAGTGAGGAGATGGGGGGAAAGGCAGAGTCGGTAGAAACCGATTCACTGGAGCTGACAGACCTTTACAAATGTCTGTTTATGGTGTTGCGTCTTTGTAGCAATTTGGTCCCTTGCAGTGATCTAAGGCCACGCGGAGCTGTTCCATTGTTTCTGCTGGAAACAAATGCACTTTGGCAGATGTTGTGACACACGGTAGCATTTCCTTTCCGCCAGATTCTATTTAAAAATCGATTTGAAAGGACACGTTACATTTTGGCAGGTCAGGAGCTTTGCTGGATTGCGCCGGCTTCTTTACGTGTTGGTTGAGGAAGGATTTCACAACCTTGCCTTAGCATAGCTATTCGGCTTTAGGGAGGAAACTTTATCTTCTGATTGGAGAGAAACCGTGACTTAATAGGCGAGATCATTCTCAGGATCTCTTTCCTTTTCAGTTCAGCCGATTTTGATATTATGTGTCTGAAGGAGAGTTACCTGGAGCCACCCCGAGGATCAGAGGGTCTCCGAGGGGGGTTATTGATATGAAGCTGATTCTCTGCAGCTTCCTGAAGGAGCAGGATACAGTCTGGTGTCCTAGAATCGGAAGTCACTTGACTATCTCCCTGTGCAGGACTGTCCACGGTGCTGTTCCTATCACAGGCTTCTGGATACCTCTCATTCAGAGATTTATGAGTTATCTTTTTTTTCTTTGAGACAGTGTCTCGCTATGTCGGTGGTTGGTAGAGTGCGGTGGCGTCACAGCTCACAGCAACCTCAAACTCTTGGGCTTAAGCGATTCTCTTGCCTCAGCCTCCCAATTAGCTGGGACTACAGGTACCTGCTACAACACCCGGCAATTTTTGGGTTGCAGTTGTCATTGTTGTTTAGCTGGCCCGGGCTGGATTCGAACTCTCCAGTGCCCCACCCACTGAGCTACGGGCACCGCCCAGAGATTTATAATTTATAACATTTAGAGGCGGCTCTCATACAAAGGTAATGTGACATTTACCTAACATTCTTCTTGACAGGAATATCAACCTCCATTTCCGACAGTAAGAGCTGTGGTGGTCAGAGCCTCGATGTCAGCTTTGCCATTCATTCCAACGGCAAACATATAATTGTACCATAGATGACATTTTAAAATCGGAGCTGGGGTCAGGAATGCCTTCATGAGAATTTATTGCCTACATGCTACATAAAGAAATGAAGTTCATCTCAGCTTAGATAATAGTTTATTTAAAGAGAATGGCCAAAAAAGAAACTTTTTATTTATTTGTGGTTTATGTGGAGGCCATGGACGATACCAATTTTTAAAGAAAAGGGCTACTTGTGTACATAATAGGATGCTTTCTCTAGGATTTCTAGATATTTATTCTCTTCATACACCATGTCTTTGCATGTCCTCTTCCTGGAATAGCTTTTACAAACTACATTCACTTGGCAAACTCTACTCATTTTTAAACAATCAGCTTATCTATCAATCTTTGAAGATTTTTGTTTAACAAGTGCATGCAGAGTTCATTACGAAGCCCCATCTTCTCGATGCCATCTCTGAGTCTTGAGCAACACTTTCTTCTTGTCTGAGCCACATAGTATTTATTTTAATTATTTCTTTACAGTCCTTCCTTCCCTAAATATGAAAGCCTTGGGGGGGGGGAGGGACAATGTAGGATTCATTTTTCACTGTACATGGGTGTATACTCAGCATCAAGTTGAGTACCTAGTATACCTTAGTAAATAATGCATATAAAATAAATGAATGTGGCCTAAACACAACAAATATGAAATCACTTTCAGTCTAAGATCTACCCACAGACCGGGTGGCCGTAAAGTTGGTGTGTAATAAACTATTTTAAATTGCACACAACCTTTATGGCCGTTCTGTATATATACTTACAAACACACAATCAACAAAATGAGATGAATTTAAAAAAAGACATAATATTTACAGATACCCAAGGACTAGAAAGGGACAGAAAAAAGGAAGTAATAACGCAGTACTTTCACAGGCTAAAAGTAGTTTCTTAAATTGTTCCAATTATCTGTGCCCTCAGATAGCTTTTTAGATTTTGGAGACTCGGTGTATGTTCTTTATGAATCACTCTCTGGTAAGCAAGCCCGTCACTGAGAAATTTCTTGAATCTATGCCTGGGTAAGGAAACTCTTGAGAATTGAAAGAATTTGATTCACAAAAAAGGTTTAGTACCATTCATGGAATGCATCTTCTAATCACTACATGCTGGGGTTTAAAAAAAAATGCCACTGATTATTTCAGAAGGAAGCACATCAACACCATTATAGTGGAGCTAAATTAGAATTGTGGGTTTCTTTACTTGGGCTTTTTAAAATTGCTTTTTTGAGAAGGGCGCTCATCTCCATACAGACCTCAAAGTACCCTTGAATTAGGAGAATTTGGAAAATATTTTTATTATACATCAGGGATACAGTTTATCTTACCAGAGCATACATTTTAGAAATTTGAGATATATGTAAAAATACAGAAAATAGTAATCCCTTCATTTGTTCATTTGATAAATATTTCTTTGAGAATTAGTTATAAGGCTTTGTGTTGGGCACTGAGGAAAAATGCAAAGATTTTCCAGATACAGACAATTTAGAAATACTTGTTTTTAAAAACAAGATTGTAAAAACCCCTATTCCCGTTTGAAAGCTGATATATTTTATAACCTGTAGTAACACACATATTTAAGGGCAGTAGGACTGTTTACCAGTAATCCTTCCACCTTTGTAAACACGTGATAACCTAAAGCAAACATGAACGCCCTTCCTTCCCCTTCAAGAATCTAAACTGCTGAGTTTATTTACCATTCTTGAAAAACAATCTACACATCACGTTTGGGAAATACTAAGAGAGCAAGGAGGTAATTCTTCGAGGTTGTATTCTCTTCCATTATCCTGCTTCTGAATGTGATTTTAACCATTGTAATGGTCAGTATGGCCAGCAAATGTCTGGACCCTACACAGGGAAGACTTTTTATAGCAAGACCAAATGGCCACAGTGGGGCCCCTGCTTATACCCTCTTGCAATCAACCAGGCCTGACTTAACAAAAGGGCCAAATTCCTGTGATTGGTCAACAAGAATCGGACCAAGGCTCTATCACCAAATGACATGGAGGTAATTTTGCTCCTGTAGGGGCTAAGGGACAACTTTTTCTTTGTCCTCCCATGGTTTGCTACAAATCAGCTGACAAAAGGCAGATTAATAGGAGAAAAGGCATAGCTCATTTAACAAGAACACAAATATACGGGAGTCATACAAAATATGAATTCAAAGAAGGGCCATAGGATGCTTACGTTCTGTCTTCATGGCAGACTCCTGCACCCTGTAGAGGGAAGGTGGGAGGTGGAGCCCCACAGTAACAAGGGTGGTATTATTATGCAAATACAGTCTGGGAGCATCCTCAGAAGAGGTGAGGTCTGTCTGGGGGGAGCAACATTTCCAGTCCCTTCTTTTCCTGGGGGTTAATCTCTCCTGGTTATTTATTATTTGAGACTGGGTCTCACTGTGCTGCCCAGGCTGAAGTGCGGTGGCCATTCACAAGTGCCATCAGAGTGTCTGCCACCTCCTCAGACTCCTGGGCTTGGGCCACTACAAGGGCCCCTAGCTCTTTCCTGGTGATCTGATGGGATCACTCAAGATCCAGTGTAAGATAATTGTACTTTTTTGGGAAAGACGCTTTCTTGGCCAAATTCCAAAGAGAGTCCCTTCCCGTGCTTGGGGGCATAGGAACAAGATAAGCTTACATGGACCTTAATTCAAAGCCACTTCAGGCCCCTCGTCACAAAACTTCAGCCCTGAAGCTTTCTAAGCTTCAACACTACCATTGCTTAACAACATTTGTAAGCAATGGCACGCTTTCCTCCTGTACTAGATCATAATCAAGTAATACTGATCTGTTTGGCAGGGTAGACCCTCCACAGTTGACCACCTCCCTACAAAGTTGACCTAATGTTCATAGACCAGACACGCACCCCATGTACACAGCAGTAGAGGAGGCCTCCTCGTTCCTTACGTTGACCACCTCTGTGTGTTGACCAGTTTGTTAAAGTCCTTTGGGTGGTCAGTTTATAGAGGTTCTCCTGTGTTTAAAATTATATACAGACTATGAGTAGATGTACAGTGAGAAAAGAAGGACAATCTTATTGTTTTCGATACATTCCACCAGAATATGGTGACTACACAGGGGACCATAAAATTCACCGTCAAAACGTGGTGCTGTTCCAGTGAAAGGAGGTACTGTAATTAATACCAATTGGCATAACCTGGAGCTATCCCAGGCAAAAACGGGTCGCACTGTAAAACCAACTAATGACAAATTAGCCATATCCAGATAGTTGTGAACGAGTTAAGAGTAGAGACCACTGATGTTAGTTGTGAACAGGCTGGGTAGGGGAACATGTTTAAAACTTTGGACCACACAGTTAATTCTCCATCCTTTGAAACACGTGTTCTAGACCCCCTCAAACTGGTTGTACTGTATTTTCCATGGTTTAAATTACCTATATTTATTTATTTTGGCGGGGGGGGGGTCTTAACATTTTCTTTTCTATTATTTATTTATTTATTTTTTGCTCATCAAGACAAGGATGGTTTTATTTTTTTTTTTCAGTCCTCAAATCATTTACTTTTATTTATTTATTTTTTTATTGAATCGTAATTGTGTACATGAGTTCACTTTTCCAAGAATGGTTTGCTATTCCTCACCTTTATTTTTCTACAAGCTTTTATCATCTCAATCAGATATAATAATACAATTTCCTGGGTAACGAAAAACTTGTAAGGATTCATAAGCAAGCTACAGAAGGCTCGAATTAAGGAACCTGGAATATTGTTTTGGCTCTAACACTATTACCAATATGAACTCTCCCTCACTCTGCTTTAATCTTCTCATCGCTAGAAAGTGACAGTATCTCGTTAATTTCCTGGGGCACAGTAAGGATAAATAAAAGAATGTTTATGGAAATATTCTAAGCACCTAAGATGTTCACATTTGATTATTTTATTTTCTAACCTTTGTAGCAATAAAAAAGGCTAAAAAGAAAGTCTAAAGAGTCTCAGAAAGCACAGGGTTAAACACAGTGGCTGGTCAAAGGAATGCAAAGAGATATATGTAAATAAAATGGAAGGAAAATTGATCTTTCTGACCAGAAAACTGCCAGCCCTTGGTAATTTGCTTTCAGAAAGCCTCCCCAGAATCCCACAACTTCACCTTGAACTTTCCTCTAACACTTAAATGTTACTGTTTATTTACCTGTGTTCCCTGCTAGATTACCTGGCTTGTCAGAATTGTGTTTTATCTGTTGTTAAATTCCACAGTGTCTGGCCCAAAAGTACAGTATATACTCAAAACAGATTTCTAATCAAATTTATTAAAGTCAATCGCAAATTTAGAGAAACAAAATAAGACACCTCTATTTGAATATTAACACTCTCGGTTTGGCCTTTGCAGGATTCTGTTTTCTTTTGAATTTTTTTGTTGGACTATTTTCAAAGATCCATTTTAGGCTGAAACCTGGAAAAGAAAGTTTATAAGAGCTACTCAAGGTTCTATTAATTTTCACCGTAGAATGGCTGTCTGCTGTGACACAGGAAGAGCTGGTTTGGAAATTGAATGTGGATGTGGCTCCTTGCAAATCATCTATTTACTTTTGGAGGTGTTAAGTCCTTGGGTGAGAGGACAGCATCCGTAAGGGTCAGGTTGCAGGGTTAGCTTTACACAGAGAAAAACTGCTCGAGAGTCACAGATTGTACCTCCAACCTCAGTGAGTTGTCCTTGGGTCACAAAGAGAGTGTAGATTATACTGTACAACCTATCAACAGCTTGGAAAACAAGCAACTGAAGGCAGATTTAATATACAAAAGACAGCACGTTATTACTTTTTAGAGTGCTGAACTAATTGAGCCCATCAAACACCTGTAAATCTAAGAAGTGTAATTTGGTTATCTGCCCCTGAGACCTGTGGGTCTACTTCCACTGCTCTAAAGGGCCGTACATAAGGAAGGAAACATTAAATCCTAATTTCTTAGAATATATTCTGTTCATTGCTAAAAACTCTGGCTGAAAGAAATATAGCCGTGTGGTATTGATAATAGATTGTCAAAATGGCAAAAATCAATCTGAAAATCATTGATAGTGATCACGGTAGGCATATGGAGGGTGATAGATTCAGAAAATATTTGCGTATTGACATAGTGGTTTTCATTGCAAAAATGTGCTTTGGCACACACAAACTGCATTTCCTTATATGCAAAGCCCTGCTTTTCCTATGGACATTGATTTATAGCTTGCTGCTTAATGCCTAATTTAGAAATATTTTTGATACCGTCTGTTATGTTAAATTCGGTTAGAGGAGATATGATTAGAATGTGGAAACTGCTGGGCTGCACTAAAGAAAATGTGATGAGGAAGGCAATGGTGACATGTGAGCCACCCGCAAGTCTCTAAGCCTTCAAGGAATGATACCACGCGCCTCGGCTCAGTACGAGAACACGCTACTGCCATTGACGCTGCACAGACTGAGGTCAGTCCACTCTTTACACGCACGTGTTCCTTGGGAAGGGTGATAAAAGCAGCTAACTATTTTGACTGGATTCTCAGGTAAGCAGGGGACTCAGGTCTTAGGAGGGGAAAGCCAGAGAAGAAAGAAACTCTATACTATACTTTCCTGCAGAATAGTTACCTTTTGGATTCACTCTTCCATTTCCATTGGTGTGCTTTTCAGGGGGACAGGTACAACAAATAGCCATCACTACTTTTCCGAAAACATGACTAGTAGGCATTTAACAAACAAAGTTGCATATCAGTAGCAAGAAAAAAGCGATGCTTCTGTGTACAAACATATAGCAGGACAGGATGAAACCCCAGTGGATGATCTGCGTAATAGGAGGTTAACGCACTTGGCAGTGAACCTTTCCGTGACATTCCTCCAGATGCAGTAAGGCCTTTGCACTTGCCATTCTTTCTAAAGAAACAGTATATATTCAAGTTCTGTGATTGAACATAATGTGTGGCAAGAAGATTATAAAAGATGTGATAGTTACACTAGGCTTTGCTTAATTAAAAAAAAAATTGAAAGTTTTTGAGCTATCCTACAGTTTCTGGCTATACTCATAAAAAAGCTTTGCCCACTTACCAAGAAAAGTACAGAGATAGAAAGATTCCAGCAGAGTTTCTTAGGAATGGACACGGGATAGTCCTGGGATGTTTCCCATAGCTAAGGCTTGGAAACCACACGTGGGTGCACACACGCCCATTGCCCAGTTGACTGCTCTGCCTGGCAGGAGAAGTGAGAGTTGGGGGCATAGGAGCTCAGAGAGAAGGGAGCAGAAGTGCTAATTCTCTTGGGATATTTTCACCATGAGTCACGCCCTTAGGAGAACAGACTTGACATATCTCTTTTTTTCTTTTTTTGGAGACAGAGTCTCACTTTGTTGTGCTTGGGAGAGTGAGTCATAACTCACTGCAACCGCAAACTCTTGGGCTCAAGTGACCCTCTTGCCTGGGCATCCCAAGCAGCTGTGACTTCAGGCACCTGCCACAACACTGGGCTATTTTTAGAGACAGGATCTTGTTCCAACTCAGGCTGGTCTCAAACTCCTGAGCTCAGGCGATCCACTGGCCTCGGCCTCCCTGAGCGCTGGGTTCACAGGAGTGAATCAGACCTTGTTATTACATCCAGCATGTTTCGCTGCTATAGACTGAGTAGTTTATGAAGAAAAGAAATTTAATTCTCACCGTTTTAGAGCCTGAGAAGTTCAAGATCTAGGCACCGGTAGTTTTGGAGTCTGGGGAGGACTTGCTCTCTGCTTAGAAAGCACGGTGTGTCTTCACGTGCTTGAAGGGCTGAACAGACTTCCTGAGGCCTCTTTATAGGGCCTGATGCTGCTCTTGAGGGTTCCCTTTTTACCTCCCCCCAAATCCCACTTCTTAATATGATCACATCGAGATTAGGCCTCAGCATAGGACTTGTGAAGGGGCACGGACATTCAGAGCAAGGCACATCCTTGTGGAATCACTGGTTCATATGGATGGCCATCTCTCCCTGATAGAAATTACCTGGGTTTCTCAACATTTTTAAAATCACATAGGTTATGTGGCAAAGTGTTTCAGAAAGCTGCTTTTTAGTATCTGTTGCCAAAGAGGATTCAGGGGTTAAGATAACTCAAGTTTCTTTGGGGAAATGTTGTGGTAGGCAGGTGAGCAAAAGTTAACACTAGCTAATTTTAGTTGGAAGTCCAATATCTGGTTTGTAACCCAACGAAGAGTGTTTGGAGGAGATGACTGTGTGTGTAATACAGGGGCTATTCAGGAAGACGAGATGGCTTGCCCCATTACAGAGCTAGTTTGGGGTAAACAGAGATTTGAATCTTGGTCCATGTGAATTCAGAATCCGAGCCAGACAGAACTAGGTTTCAGTTCTCCTTCCATCACTCATCAGCCACATGAACTTCAGGCAGATTTCCTAACTTCAGGAGAGAGGCCTCCATTTTTATATCTTAAAATGGAGAGGGTGGCGCCTGTGGCTCAGTGGGTAGAGTGCTGGCTTCTTATACCGAGGGTGGTGGGTTCGAACCCGGCCCCAGCCAAACTGCAACAAAAACAAATAGCCAGGTGTTGTTGTGGGCACCTGTAGTCCCAGCTACTCAGGAGGCTGAGGCAAGAGAATCACTAAGCCCAAGAGCTGGAGGTTGCTGTGAGCTGTGATGCCACAGCACTCTACTGAGGGCAATAAAGTGAGACTCTGTCTCTAAAAACAAACAAACAAACAAAAATAATAATAAAATGGAGAGAATTCCTACCTCACAGGATTAAGGACAGGTTAGATAGTTGAGACAGGATACATTAAAATGCGAGGACAAAGTGTCTCCCTTTGCAGCCCTGTCTACATGGGAGCGACGTTGCCAAGGCCCTGAGCTCACTGCGGCTGCAGACATCCTACCCTGGAGACTTCCTCCCGCAGAGTGAGCGGGCTCTGGTGGGAGAGAAGAGACAATAACATATTATGGGAATGTGTTCAGACATTTAGTGCAAGATCTAAAAGAGATTAAAAAAAGGGAGGAGTCACAATTATGATTTAATAAAATTATAAAAAAAAGTAATGCAAGTTACACACCTATAAAAAAAAAAAGTGTGGGGGAGGACTGCTGTGTTTGCAGGGGCATGGGTGTGGTGCGGTGGGCACCGGGCCACCCACTCAGCTTCCCCAGCTGCCTCTGGCAGTCCTGAGGTACCAGCTTTCCACCCTGGGGGGCTGAGCACAGCCATTAGCAAGACCGTCTCTGGGAGACTTTCAAACGCAGCGTCCTGGTTTCTGCTGGCGACAAGCACATACACCTGCCATCAAAGCCACACACCTGCTAAGAACCACGAAATCTATGTCCATTTAGGGAGAGGAGAACTGCAGTTGATTCTTCCGTGGAAGACGGAAGGGAGGTCACGGATGGTCTCACAAAGCAGGTGAGATGTCACAGGAATGCGCAGGATCGCAAGAGGCTGAGGTCACCGGGAAGGAGGAAGGGGAGGAACGGAATTTTCCATGGAAATGTTTCAGGAAGAAAGGTCGAATGTGAGAAAAGAAGAAGAAAAGTGGGAAGCACCTTGGAAAACTGTGGTGAGCCCCACTTCCCTAGAACTTGGAGGGTGCTTGTGTAGAAGCAGGAACGCTGAGCGGGGAACCAGAGGCAGGGAAGGGCTGGGTCAGATGAAGAACATGTGGGTCTCAATTCTTGTTCTGATTCTCAGCTCGTTTTCTGAAGAGGGACAAGAGATTTGCCCTCTCTCAGCTTCGGTGCCTTGTTCTGGAAAATGTGGAAATTAATAGTAATATGGAAAATAAGGAATGAGCAGAATAACATGTGTTGAGTAATTTTGCAAATGAGGAGTCCGAGGCAGGAGAGGTTAACAGACTTGTCCAACGAGTGAGTCACTTGTCACACACCTGCTGGGACAGCCATTGGAATGTGGGCGTTCTGGTTCCAGAGCCCCTCTCACTGTAATGAAGTTCAGCCACCCGCCTCACGGACCACAGTAAGAATTAAAGAACACCTGCCGCGTGCCCAGCCTCCTGTGAGGCACAGAGTCAGGACTCAGTTGAACAGATATCAGCCTGAGAAGAGGAAGCTTTGGAAGCCAAAGCGTGAAGGCTCTTGGATACCAGATTTTGGAATAGTTTTGACATTGCTAGCTGGAGTTCATAATTATCTGCGGGGTTGCACCCGTGTGTGGTGTGATCAGAAGAGTTATTTAGGAAGATCCCTGTTTTAGGGGAGGTGGGCTTCGAAGAGAAAGCGTAAGTGGATACAAGTTAGACCCTTACCATAACAGTCATTAAATGGCCCTGGGGAGGGCGATGGCAGTGGAAGGGCTGAGCACACAGAGGCAGAATCTCTTGCAAGGACTGACAAGGAAGGTGGCACGGAAGATGACTCACGGGCTCGAGGCCGGGCGACCGGGAGGGCACCACTGATGTCATTGATGGGAACACAGAAATCAAGAAGAGAAGCTGAATTTTGAGGGAAAAAGATTGATGACGGCATTTTTTAACAGGTTGAGTTTGAAATGGTAAGAAATCATGCAGGTGGGGCGGCGCCTGTGGCTCAGTGAGTAGGCGCCGGCCCCATATACTGAGGGTGGCAGGTTCAAGCCCGACCTCGGCTGAACTGCAAAACAGAAAAATAGCCGAGCATTGTGGTGGGCGCCTGTAGTCCCAGCTACTCGGGAGGCTGAGGCAAGAGAATCACCCAAGCCCAGGAGTTGGAGGTTGCTGTGAGCTGTGATGCCATGGCACTCTACCCAGGGCGATAAAGTAAGACTCTGTCTCTACAAAAAAATAAAAAAGGAATCATGTAGGTGGAGATATTTCAGCAAGCCATCAGCTTCTAGGGACCGAGCTCTGTGTGACAAATCCACACACACAGCGATGGCATCTGAACATTTTTCCCCAGAGCGTCCTTACCTATTCAGTGTTTTGAGCACACACACATCCCAAGTTGTTCATGCATACTTGTGTACAGTATAAAAGACAGACAGACAGAATAGTAACTAGACGTGGAAAACTTTTCCGATGCTCCAATGCATGTTCTGAGGGCCGCTGGCAGGCACATCCCCATCGGGAGCCGCTGTCGCTTCTCCAATCCTCCTTCTGTGCTGGGAAGCGGCCCAAATGTGTCGCGCTGAACAAAAGGATCTTCTGTCCTTCCTTCTCCGAGGAAGGAAATTCTTTCCTTTCCAGTGTCTCTTGACACAGGATGAAAGGGACTAAAGACTTCATGTCTCTACCCAACCTCACGTGTGTGCACACAGGTCTCTCTATGAAAGTGTTCCATGTAACATTGTTGATAAAGAGGAAAGACCCGCAGGTGCCTCAGAAGGGGAGAGACGTACAAGCTGTGGCACATTATTCCCTGGAATAAAGAATGAAGGTAAACTCACAAGCCTGAGGAAGAGAGGAGGAATCTCTAAAATATATCAAATTTAAAAAGGTGCAAGGCAGACAGGTATTGAGATGTATATGTATCAATATATTATTCGACATTGACTATGAATAAACCTCTAGGCTAACTACCAATTCATAGGAGCTACAGAGACCAGAGAACTATATTGGATGACATCCAGGGAGTAGAATCAATAAAATTGAGAGACCTGTTCAGGACAAGTGATCAAATGATTCACTTTAATCATTTGATTAAATGTGAGACCTGTTCAGGACAAATGATCAGATGATTCACTTTAATCATTTGATTAAATGTGAAACCTGTTCAGGACAAGTGATCAGATGATTCACTTTAATCATTTGATTAAATGTGAGACCTGTTCAGGACAAGTGATCAAATGATTCACTTTAATCATTTGATTAAATGTGAGACCTGTTCAGGACAAGTGATCAAATGATTCACTTTCATTCACAAATTGCAGTCAAAAAATGAGAAAGAGCTGCAAGAGGACTATGATGTAAAGGGACGTAAGCATTCAAAACAGAAGAAAATAACTATTATTCAAGGATGTCCACGAAGGGATACATCCCTCCCTTCCTCTGGGAGGGATGAGGCTATGATTGGGCGAAGACATCTGGAGACTTGTAGGGTGACTGGCGGTGCCAAGAGCAAACCCTCATCAAATGCATTAAGTTGATATTTGTGTCATATAGTTTTCTAGATTTATGATATGTTAACCATAAAAGATTGAGATTTTTAAAAAGAAAAGAAAGTTGTTACTATGATTCTATTTATGAAACAAACTAAAAGCACTAAAATAATAAGGTTTACATCCTTGAAAAAGCGTCTACAAAATAAAAGATGGGAACGCTTCAACATATAGATAATGACATTCGTTACATGAGAAATGGGCACAAATGGGCTTTTTTTTTCAGTATTCTCTATTGGTTATTCTTTTTACAGTAATATATTCTTGTATTAGTTGTGTAAATAAATGTAACATTAAACGTGAAGAAATAGAAGGGTAATATATGTAGGTTGATTTGGTAGAATGAAAATTCTAGATCTGTGTTAGAGAGCAAAAAAATCCCACTTATTAACAGAGTGGATGATGGGCCTTCATGTGTCAGGATGTGGGTTCGTAGAGACAGATTTGTATATTTTCGGTCAGGAAACCCTAGAAATACAGTTTATTTACAGAACAACCGACGTCATCTAGCTTTTCTCTGAGCTTGCTAGACCTTCTTGCTGATTTTTTATTGGACCCCTGAATAACAAAAGGTCACTTTTCTTATTTGATATCTCTGATTTTGGGGTCTAGATTCTAAGATTGTATCGTAAAATGGGTGTTAGCCAAGTACAGGAAAGTTATTAACTTCTGAAATGAAAACCTGCTGGTTAATGATAGGCATATTCTGTTATTTGAACCGATTCCAAAATGTAATACACCGATGCCAAAGTATAATGAACCTCCAGTTCTAAAGAATGATTGAACTCAAGAGCAGGGGAACCCGGCAAGTGGTGGAAAAAAACAGTATTGTTTTGGCATTCTTTATTCACTCCTTTTTTTTTTTTCCCCCAGAATAATAACTTTTGGTTGTTTTGGGTGAGTTTACAGAAAATTTTGCTTACTGAAACACAATTATAAGCCAGTGCCATTGTATGTAAAGCTTATCCAACCAGTGGTGTATTTGATCTAAGGGCAAGAATCTGTTGATCTACGAGCCGAGCTCTGCCCCAATTCACGTCTCAACATATCCTTGGTTTGATATTTAGATGCTGATAGAGATGATCGGAATCGTGCTCCCCTCAACTCTTGTAACTAGTAGAAAACTCTAAAACTGAAATGAAGAAAGAAAAACCCAGTGTGCATCATTCCTTTTTCAACGACCAACAATTTCCAAGCTATTTTGCAAATATGGGACAGCTGTTTTATTGAGCTAAAAAAAACACTACAAAATGTAATGATAGCACTTTGGACTCTATTCTGATCTCCCTTAAACGCCACACAGCTTGGATTTTTCTGTAATTTTAATGAAAATGTGGCATGGCACATCTCTCTCATTTAAATTATGCACTGTCAGTGTTTTCCTTCTATGCAACTGAAGCACTTCTTGGGAATCATGCCAGGTACAAGAGGAGAGGGCAAAACTGAAAATAGAAAATGAAGGTAAGGGGAGGGAACAGAAACTGGACTCAACCAATATCCTCTCCCAAGGCCAAGTTTAAAGACTTGCAAATCCCTGGGAAATGGGGCGCAGAAGTTCAAGGAGGATTAAGGTAGCATTAGCAGGCCTAAACGGTGCTAAACATAGGTCAAAATAGGGCTATAAGTAAAATCTTAAAAACTCTTACTGATTTGTTAAAGTCTAACGCAAGACTTCATTCATTTTAACGTGCTGCCTGAATAGTCTCACTACCACTTAGCTACCTAGAGCCTGATCATCAGGTGCAAAACTCCAGAGTGCTTCTTCACACCGGTTATAACTTCTCAATTAACAAAGCCTTCTTCCTTCACCTGCCATTTCCTCCTGTGTTTTCCAAACAAAACTCAGTATTCCTTTATTTAACAAGTATTTGTTGGGAGCTGGAGTGGAAAACATGCCCATCTTCTGCAGAATTCACATATGCATGGAAATAAAATCCTCTTTGGGAAAGGTGATTTTTTTTTTTTTTTAAACAAAAGAATAGGTACCATACTTTTCTCAGTAAGAAAAATCCATACACGTTTGGCAAAGTTTTATAAATCACCCTTACAATTAAATCTCACGGCAGCCTAGAATGATAGGATTGTTATCTCCCCGTTTTACAGATGAGGAAAGAGCTTTGGAAAGCTTCAGACAATTAGTGATGTTTGCTTGGACGCAGAACTGCAACTCAAACCTGGGCCTTCTGACTGGGAATCACTGTTTTTTCCCATTATGATGCAGTGATTGAGAATGTGGGCTCTGGAATTAGAATGACGAGGGTTTGACTCACCAAGGCTGTGCTCCTTATCTTGACCTTGGGCAAATTACCTAATCCTTCCAAGCCTGTTTTCTCTCAAAGGGGAACTTAGTAAACTTCCTTCAGGGAGTTGTGGGAAGGAGTAAATAAGATAAGACTTGTGTTTAGCACATTGTCCAGATTCTGAGAAGGTTAACTGTTAACTTTCTCGTAGAACTCTTTAAAAAAAACAAGAAGAATATTCCGTTGGGTAGAATAAAGGAAAACAAAATCTTCTAGGAGAATAGACGTGGAAATTAAACATGTAGCACATCCTAGTCTGGACAAGTGTAGGGCCTCAGCCCAAAAGTAACTTCTCCACCTGTTAAGAGATTTCTCTGGGGATAAGTTAAGAGACCATTTAAAATGTAAATACCTGTGGCTAGGATAATGACTCACCCTGTCTTAAATTCCTATAATCAGATACTTTACTTGAGATCTCACATTCTGCACGAAAAAGGAAAGGTTCTTGGTACTCTTTGGGGAAAGGTGGGTTTAGGGGAGATAAAATTAGATGGAAGATCAGATGTTTGGAGGATGACGGAAGCCCTATGTGCTTGCTTTGGTGGGGGAGAGGTCAGCCATTCCAAAAAAGGGAAGAAGAGTCTGGAAAATGAGGGAGAGTTCTCAAAATAAACTCCTTTGAGTTTTGGGATTGTTAACTGCCTAGTGTCAACAGAAATCTCCTGCCTTGCCTTTGGCAGCCCGCGCTAGGATGCTTGGTCTGGGCAAACCCAGTAATATGGCACAGAACACCCTAGTTCCAAGTGTGGAAGGGATTGTGCAAGCAGACACTTGTTCTGTCTTGTGCGCTGAGTCAAAAATCCCTGGAAGTGCAGAGCTTCTATTCTGCTCTCCAAACTGACTTGCATTCATATTTAAATTGCTCCTTTAAATGTCTCATCTGAACTATTTCAAAATGGGAAGCCTGGCAATACCTCTTCCCCACTCTACCTAAATGGGTCGGTTAGAATGTAACCTGAGGCCTATAGAAATGTCAACCTGTAACCAGTGTCCTAAGAGCCGTGCACAGCCCCCAGCTAACCCATCCTTTAAGCAGGATTAGAAATTCGATTCTCGCTGGAGCCCACAGATTCTTCTATCTTTTCTCCTGGCCAGGGCAATCGGTTCTCCTTGGCATTACATTTTAACTGTAATTAACCAAGGCATCCGGGTGTGATCTTGTGACCGATGTTCTAGTAGAAGAAAGCTGTGTCTTTCCTTTGTTTTGCTGCAGTAAACAGAAAGGATTTATAAAGCATTAGGCTCCGAGATGTCCAAGCACTGGGCGGTGAGAAGCTGCAACTGAGACGGGGTGGGGGGGCAGCAGGCAGCCCACCAGAACCGAGACCGCTGAGCCTGGAGCTGTGAGTTTGCACACCAGCTGTGTCTCCCGTTTGGGCTTCAGTCTCCCAGTCTACACAGGGAGGAAGTCGGACTCATCACTCTGTTTCAAACGACTCAGTTGGCTTGTTGACTGACATGAAGGTGATTCCTAGTTCAGCTCAGAATTAGCTGCCGCAGCCCCTCGGTTCTGATCTCACTGTGGGCGCTAGGATATAACAAGCATTTGTTATGAAAGCCCTGTCCTTCAGCGTTTATGTAAAAGCAGAATTTGCAGAATACTAGTTTTTCATCTGCTCCTATCATCCCCCACATTTTGGTTTTCTTTGCATCTGGCCACCCGGAGACCCACATCTAAACAGGTGTGTGTGGGGGTGGGGGGCGTATAAAAAGGATAAAAGGTGGCAAGGTGAGTTGGAGCTCACCTGTACATCAAGGACTGCAATTTTATCCCAAAGCATGGCTGTGCTTCTGGAAGGACTAAGATTTATTGGTTTCAGCACGTGAAGATGTAAAATGTGCTGTTATCGCATCTCCCCAGAATGTGTCCTGGCACCAGCCTGGGGAGACACCTGGAATAGCAACTTCGGGGCTGCTCAGTCCATCCCACCGGCTGTTTCATAAGTGAAAGTTCCAATGTGTTACTCCAGGGGAGGCACTTGGAATTATTTTGCATTGTGACTAATTCAGCTGGAATGTCCCTTCTCCTAAATGCTTACCCAAATCTTTTTCTAGAATTTTGGAACATTTGCATACATACAATGAGTACCTTGGGGGTGGAGCCCAAGTTTAACCTTGAAATTCATTTATGTTTCCTATAGAACTTATACATATTGCGTGAAATTTGGTTTTCCTCCTGAGGACCCTGAATGGACTGTCTGTCCTGCCTTTGCAGTTTGACTGCCCCCTGTCACACAAGGTCAGGTGTGAGATTTTCCACTTGTGGCACCTCGTCAGTGCTCAAAAAGTTTTGGATTTTGGAGGGTTTCAGATTTTAAATTTTTAGATTAGGGATGCTCAGCCCATAATAATTATTACGCCTTATAAACTGTCATGTTTAAATGAGGTAAAAATCTCATGACACTCAAAATTGTGCATCAAACACGATGTAAACTTTCCTTTTTGCATTCATTTAAGATATTAAGTACCTGTCTGTATGTTATAGGGTAAAATGATGAAGGCAGATTATATGCTGGAAAGTATCTAGATTTTAGACTCAGAGAGATTTTATATGTTTTTTTTTGCCAGTGCAAAGTTTACTTTGACCATGATGCTCAATTTCTTTAAGCCACTACTTCAGTACTTTCTTTTGGGAATAGTAATGCATATTGGAGTTTCATAAGATACTTCTGAGCAGGTACAAGAAGTGTCAGGTACATAAGGTTCAAAAATATTCTTTTATTAGTTGAAGTACTTAATAATTAAAGTGCCTATTTAAGAGTTGATGAAAGTAATTCATACGTGGCAAAACATTTTAATTTTAATTGATACCATTCAGTAAGGCTGGTAAAGGCATTTTAGCATCGCTTAAGTGTTAAGAAAATGGTTGGAGAGAGGTTGGAGTAACACAGCTTGAGTCAGATATTATTTTTAAACTGAATCCTAGGCGCAAAGACCTTCCTCAGAGGCAACACGTTTGCTCCTGAAAAAGATAGGAAGAGCTCCATTAATCCCAGCTGAATGGTTGAAATGTCTGACTCTTCGCATTCATTTCTAATCTGTAAATATATAACCACACCTCAGTGGGGGTCCTGTTAGTATAAATGGAGTTTGTTGCAGAATTCTAATATCTCATCTTCCCTTAAGACCTTTCAGAACAGAGTTTAGCACATTAGCTACTTGAAGAATCCTCTGATACTGAGATAATCTGAGTAGCAGTCCCATAACCAGAACATCATGATTTTCCACACATCACACTGTTCCCGGTGGATCGTGACTGGGAACTTTAATACCTAGTGTGGTTTCTGGAGCTGAGAAAACCTTCTTGTCTCAGAAATGATTCTGTCTCATATGATCCTTTTAATTGTTGGTAGGGTCTTTTATTCTTCAATTGGAGTTGAGGGTTGAAATGCAAATAGCTGTAAGAATAGTAACTAATTAATTTGCATTAAGGCAAGAGATACCAGATTATTTCCTAAGGAAATAGCTATAGAGAAGGACGCTGAGAAGGAACAAATAAAAAGCAACCGCAGAAAGGTTCCCAGGCTCCCACAGGCCATGGAAAAGTTGGAAAGATGGAGACCAGAAACTGTGATAAGAAGAACTTGAACAAATGAGCAAGGGTGGTGCCTGTGGCTCAAAGGAGTAGGGCGTCAGCCCCATATACAGGAGGTGGTGTGTTCAAACCTAGCCCTGGCCAAAAACTGCAAAAAAAAAAAGAAAAACAGGGGTGAGAATCACATTTTTACCCCCTAAATTGACTAGTTTTTGATAACATCAAGTATGGGCTGGGGTGGGGGGGGTCTCTCATGCTTTGTTGATGGAAAGATTGAATGGGTATAGTGACTTTGAAGGGGGAATTGGCTGTATATTAAAATGAAATTTTATCTCAATATCCGGTGAAAGGAATATTATACCTACAACCAAAGGGAAACCAGCTAGGATCTCCAATTTGTCAGTACTTTTGTCTGAGTTTCGGCAGGTTGTGTGTTTGAAGGACTTGGTCCATTTCATCTAAGGAATCAGATTTGTGGGCACACAGTTGCTCAGAATATTCCTTTATGATCTTTCTTTCTTTCTTTTTTTTTTTTTTTTGTTTGCAGCCATCATTGTTGTTTTGCGGGCCCAGCCTGGATTCGAACCCACCAGCTCAGGTGTATGTGGCTGGCGCCCTTGCCTGTTGAGCCACAGGCGCCAAGCCTCTTTCTTTTTTTTTTTTTTTTGGGTTGAGGCCGTCATTGTTGTTTGGCGGGCTCGGGCGGGATTCGAACCCGCCAGCTCAGGTGTACATGGCTGGTGCCTTAGCCCGTTGAGCCACAGGCGTCGAGACTATGATCTTTCTAATATCCATAAGATTTGTGGTGATGTCCCCTCTTTTATTTCTGATACTAGTAACCTGTGTTCTTTCTTTATTTCTCTAGTTAGCCTGGCTAGAAAGGCTTGTTAATTTTATTGATATTTTTCAAAGAACTAGATTTTTTCTTTCCTATCAATTTCCCATTTTTCATTTCATTGATTTCTGTTCTAATTTTTATTATTTTAATTCTTATGCTTACTTTGGATTTAATTTGCTCTTCTTTTTCTAGTTTCTTAGGGCAGAAGCGTAGTTGATTGATTTTAGATCTTTCTTCTTTCCAAACGTACATCTTCAATACTGTAAATTTCCCTTAAAGCACCGCTTTGCTGCATCCCACAAATTTTGAAGAGTAGTATTTTCATTTTTATTTTGTTCAGAGTATTTAAAAATTTCCCTTGAGATTTCTTCTTGGACCTATGTGTTATTTAGAAGTGTGTTTGTTTAATCGCTAAGTATTGTGGTATTTTCCAGATATTTTTCTGTTGCTGACGGTGGTCTGAGAGAAGACTTTGGGATTTCTATTCCTATCCAATTGTTGAGGTCTGGGTTACGGCCCAGAGTGTGGTCTGTCTCGGCGAGTTTGAGCAGAGTGCGATTCTGCTGGTGCTGAATGAGGAAGTCTGCAGATGTCACTTATATCCAGTTCACTGAAGTCACTGCTCAGTACCAGCCTGGAAATCCCTACTACATCAGTCCACTTCAGATACAGAGGTGTTGAAGTTTCCAACTACAATAGCAAATGCATCTATTTCTCCTTACAGTTCTATCACTTTTTGCCTCACATTTTTTTCCCAGATTAATAGAAGGGTACAATTATGTGGCATTGTTTATGGTTGCTAGGTCAACTCCAAATTGCAGTTGAGCCCTCTCCCAGGAGGTGTGCCTGATCCCCCTACACCACTGGGTGGGTTGACCAATCCCGCCCCAGCCCCCCACTGGAATGTAGTTGTGTTTTTCTGCTTTTGTAGGTCTGTAGTTTTCACCTCCTGGTTTTGTATTAGTTTTGATACATTGGATGCTTGCTTTCTATTCCTGTGATCCTTAGGAGGATGTTCTTCAAATCCATCCAGGTAGATACGAAAGGTACAAAGTCTCTTTCTTTATGGCTAAATAGTATTCCACAGTATACACGCACCATAGTTTGTTTATCCGTTTGTGAGCTGATGGGCTCTTAGGTTGATTCCACATCTTGGCAACTGTGAACTGAGCTGTGATAAACCTTCTAGTGCAAATGTCCTTATGGTAAAATGATTGTTTTTCTTTTAGGTAGATACTTAGTAATGGGATTTGAGGGATCAAATGGAAGGTCTCCTTTTAGCTCTCTGAGGATTCTCCACACTTAATTTTTCAAAAGGCTGTATTCGTTTGCAATCCCACCACCAGTGTATGAGTGTTGCCTTCTCTCCACCCACACCAGCACCTTTGGGACTGTATAATGTGGGCTCTTCTCACTGCGGTGAGGTGATATTAGAGTCAGGACCTTGTTATGATGCTCAGGGCTGTCTTTTAACTCATGGCCTTAAGTAATCCTCCCACCTGAGCCTCCCAAAGTACTAGAATTACAGGAATGAGCCACTGCTTCTGGCCACTTTACACTTTAATAGTATCAATTGAAGTTATGATAATGACAAAATGAAAATGGCTTTGCAAAGGGAATTTGTTAAATTTTGTTTAATTAAACAAATCAAGGACATTTAAATGCAGTGTTTGATAGTGTACTCCACACGTAATAAGGAGATCTGGATGATATTCCCATTTGCCCATAAAGTTGCGTGGGAAATCTGAATATGGTGTGAGAAGAATCATACCTTTTTCCAATTGTTGTTGGACAGTATAAATATGATACAATGTTTATCAATAGCTACAAATTGGTAAAAATTCACGATGATGCGATTCTGCAGTCTGTAGATGTCGGGTCTACGTCTGCAGGTGTTGAATTGAACTTGACTGTACCTATCACCAGAACTTTAGCAAATTAAAAACAAGGAGGAAGATGAAATACACAGGGGGCAGAAAAGATGCACCCTTTGGACAAAAAAGAAGAAGAGTCATAGACTTTTGGAACTTGTAGAATTCTAGCTACATTTTTAGTGATTTCAGCATCCTCATTTTATAAAGAAGGAAATCAAGAGCCTGAGCAGCCAAGTGACCTGTCTAAGGATACCCGGAAAGAGAGAGCCAGCTCCCTGAAATGTCACTCAGTGGCTTAGAGATTTTGTTTCCTGAAAGTGAGAATGCAGCTGTTCTATCTGCTTCCCTGGAGGATGGCAGGACTCAGTCACCTGTGACACCGTAAACAGCTACTCTGTGAGTCGGATTGTTTACCCCTCCGTGAGTTCTCACCTCTCTGGCCATTTGTGAGGTCATATGTTGACCTGCTGTCCTTACTGCCAGTGGCGGCTAGGCGTGTAGACCCCTGTCAGGTAGGGAGTGTTGCAAAAATATAAGTGAAAGTGGGGACGTCTAACACTTCGAAACAGAACCTTGAGTGGGCTGAGTGGTAAGTCTTAGCTTACTGTACTATGATAAAACTGTTCGTTATCTTTGCAAAAACTGCATTTTTCAATTAGTTTTTCTCAATAGTGTGACCATATGTTCAGAACTGAAATTGATACGCCCTTGTATTTTAGCTGTCTCCCTGGTAAAGCACGTAAAGGTTTAAACGTTAATTAGACTTTAAAAAATTTGAATTATATATTGTATGTGCATATACAGATGCAATCATGATGCTTAATGGTGGGGATACAGTCTAAGAAATATGTCATTCAGCGATTTCCTGCATGTGCCGACCTGGATGGTATAGCCGTCTACACACCTAGGCTACAAACCGGTACTTGTTACTTGCTGAATAATGTAGAGAACTGCAACACAGTAATGTTTGTGTATCTAAACCTACCTAGACATAGCAGAGGTAATACTTTGTGCGATAATGTTATAATGCCTGTGATGTCACTAGGTGATATAGGTTTTTTGGCACCATTATAATCTTAAGGGACCACCATGGTAAATGTAGTCAATCCTTGATGGATACATCATTGACCAAAACTTTGTTATGTGGTGCATAAATACATATACAAGGTGGCATAAAGTTTGTGTGCAATTCACTATGTTAAACTATTTTATATGACACATGAACTTTATGGACACCATGTGTATGATGCAAAATTTAAATTCAACACAGATGTTTCACCTAGCCAATGCGTAGCTGTTACATAGACAAATGCGACAACTTTTATAATGTGCTTCCTCAGAGCAACAAACTAGACATTCACTAGGTATATTGTATGTTCCACTTTAAGTTAATAAGTTCAAAATTACTTTAGAAATGTGTATGATTCCTCTCTTAAATACTTGCATAATTTTTCCCCCAGTTTTTAATGTATTGCTTCATAGATAGATTGATTATATAGTGTGCAAACTAAAATATCGTTTTCTGCAAAATTCCATACAATTTAAAACTAGTTATTTCTAAGAAGAATATAAAATAAATCAATATTTTTACAAAGAAATATGTACAAAATATCAGCTGCAATTAGCAATGGCTTAAAAAAATTCAATTTTTTTCCCCAGCCCCTTTGCTATGCTCTCTATTTTTGAGGAGACATCTGGAAATCCCCATTCTTTAGCTTCAGCAGAAGTTCTTTTTGAACATTTCAGCTTTTTTTCAGCTTTGGTAAGTAGAAAAAAGGGCCATTGGAACTAGATCAACATGGTTTTAAATTCCTTTTCTACTACTTACTAGCAGGGAAACCAGGGTGAAGTTGATTTACTTATCAGTGTTCTCAGAAAGTGAAGGTTATAATTCCTACCTGAGAAAATAATTATTCTTTTACATCCCAGGTGCCCAAACCCCTATCAAAAACCCATAGCAGGACGTCTGAGATGGGCACATCTCAGGATTTGGAATACCATCCTCTTGCTTTTGGGTCAATGTAGTGTTTCCCAATTTGTTTATTAAAAAAGAAAACAAAACAAACAAAACAGAACAAACAAACAAACTCTTAAAAGGATTACACAGTCAAATGAATCTGGGGGAAGATACATCCTCTCTGGAAGGTATGAGAAAATGCACATTAGCATATTTAAGTTTCCAAGGAAGTTTAATCTGCTGTTTTCCAGGCTTATTTGAGCACAGATTTTCTTTAATCTCTAGAGAACATAATTAATGGTTCTGGGGAACTAAGGTTGGGGAAAACTGGGCCAGAAAATAGTGAGGTCTGGGTAATGGCTTTAAAGCTCCTGAGAGACAGAGGCAAAACTTATGCAGAAAATAGGGACAGGTTGTATAGCCTTTCATTCCCACTAGACTTTCTTACCCTTTTCCAATTAGAGGATGAGTCCCTCCAAGGAAGGCTTTTAGACTTTCCCATCAAACTCCCCCTAAAGCAAGGGACAGCGAACACTTATTTTATCGTGAAAGCCCATGAGAATCTCCTATGTAACTCCGCAAGATATGTTTGTTTAAATATAAAAATAAAATTTTAATTATTAAAAAGTAAATGATTCAAGCATTTCTTACACACAAACAATGCATCCACATTCATATACTAATATACACACACTTATTTTCTGATCAAACGTGTGCTCCTGGAAGACGTGTTCAATTTCACACTTATTGCATGTTTATACACAGACTCCTGCTGTAACACTGAGCAGCCCTGGGAGGAGGACATGGTCCCCACTGTGAGAAGAAGACCTGGGTCAGCCAGTCTGCAAATGATGACTGCGTCTTCTAGTCCATGAATTGTTTCAGGGTTTGAGCAAGGAGGCAGAGAGCATTTGCACCAAATTCTTACAATTTTGTGTTCCTTGAGTATGAGGAGTGAAGAAGTGGGACAGCTGGGCATGGTGCCTCACACCTATGATCCTGGAACTTTGAGAGGCCAAAGGGGGAGGATCCCTTGAGCTCAGGAATTCAATAGCAGCCTGAGCAAGAGTGAGAACCTGTCTCTACAAAAATAGAAAAATTAGCCAGGTGTTGGGAGGCTGAGGCAGGAGGATCACTTGAGCCCAGGAATTTGAGGTTGCTGTGATTTATGATGATGCCACTGCCTTTATGCCATAAAAGTGAGACTCTGTCTCTAAAAGAAAAAGATAAATGAGACAACTTTTAGCACTGACTGACAGATGGGTCCTCTGAAGAAGATGCAGCAGGGATAGACTGACCAGTGGGAGCTACTTGAACCCGAGGGTTGGGAAGGCTCAGTAAATATGAGCATCCCAGCTGGAGTCCACTGAGGGTGACCCTGTCCCCTAAAGCTCACATGTTGGAATCCTACCCCACAAGGTGATAGTATGGAGAGGCAGGGCCTTTGTCACGGGGGTCCTCATTAATGGGCTTGGTGCCCTTATACAGGAGGATCCAGAGAGATCTCTTGCCCCTTCTGTTAGAAGGTGCCACCTACAAACTAGGAAATGAGCTCTCACCAGGCATCAAATCTACTGGCATTTTGATCTTGGACTTCCCAGCCTCCCGAACTTGAGAAATAAATTTCTGTTGTTTACAAACTCACCAGTCTATCGTATTTCGTTATTGCAGCCCAAATAGACTAAGTCACTCATTGATAAGAAATGTGACGGCAAAGATCTGAGAGAAGAGCTTCCTGAGGTGAAGGCAGAGTGCCTGCCAAAGCCCAGGATGAGACGCTTTGGTTGGTGTTTTCCTTTGCATTTCCCGGGACAGACCCAGAGATAAGGATGGGAGTGTAGGTTCTTTATTTTGGAAGTAACCCCTGGAAAGAGCAGAAAGGAAATGGAGAAGGTGGACAGGGAGAGAGAAAAACCAATGGTGTGTTGTGAGTTACCGGTACGGACAATGGGGGGGTCCTTTCCCCTGGGGTGGGGCACTTTTGCGAAAGCATTTGGAACACAGCTCAAAATCCACGTGTCTGAGACCTGAGAGGCTGGGCCACGTGCCTGCCTTGTCCCCATCCCACTGGCTGAATATAATTCTCGGGTGTTAACCTCTGAACTTGCAGATTGTACCTGTGGAGTTCAGGTGAAGACCTGAAGAAATCCCCTAAGCAAATATGAAGGGAAATACCGGTGCTAAAGATTGGAAACTCTCGGGACGATGACAAGTCTTCATCCACGGGCAGGGTAAGGGGCGGGCATCCACAGGGTCCGCCTTCCACGGCCCGTAACTCAGGGCTAGCGGCGGAAACACAGAGGGAATCCAGGGCAGAGGGGGGAGAAGCCATACGATGTGGAACTGCACCTGTTTTAAGTGCATTTGCAATGAGTAGCCATCGAGGGTTTAAGTGGGGAGATGATCTGATGTGACTAAGCTTTAGAAAGATGAGTGTGGGAGTTTATGAGGAAGACAGCCTGGAAAGGGGCCAGCTGTGGAGGAGGAAGAAGACGAGTTAGGAGGCTAGTGCCGAAGTCTGG
The DNA here is from genome assembly GCA_963573935.1 of Arctocebus calabarensis. Taxonomy (NCBI): domain Eukaryota; kingdom Metazoa; phylum Chordata; class Mammalia; order Primates; family Lorisidae; genus Arctocebus; species Arctocebus calabarensis. The sequence goes on from CAUYON010065442.1 coordinate 95,262, forward strand.
CCAAGAGATCACAGAAAGTTGGGTTCAGTGGTCAAGTATTAGGCCTTACCTTACTCATTCTGCAAAAGGTACTTGGTACAAGTGATCACGTCCTGCTTTCGAAACTCTTTCTTGACTTGGTTTCCAGAACAGTATTTTCTCTCAATTCTGCAATCTCTCTGGCGCTCTTAGCCTGTCCCCTTTCTTGGTGAGCTTGAGGACTTGGTCTTGGGACATCTTCTCTATCTGAGTGCAGTCCCTTGGGGCTGTCAGACAGTCTGACGGCTTTAAATACCGGTTCATCCACAAGTCCTTCGAATCTCTAGCTCACAACGCTCCCTTCAACCAGGGAGTCATTTCTGTGATTGCCAAGTTCATTATGATTTGGGGGTCAGATTGACCTTGAACTCCTGATTTCCCTCACCCTTGCAGATGGTGGCAGGGCAGAAGGACTGTGACAGGGGTCTACTGATGAGACATTTCAGAAGGAGGGCCCACAAGATTAACAGTGGACGTCAGATGAGGATGAGAGAAGAATCGCAGGTAGACACTGAAAAGGTGGCTAGATGGGGGAGGAAAAATTGATTTGGCAGAGAAAAATCAACAGCTCTCTTTTTGACCATATCAAGATGCCTGTTCGGTCCCCGGGTGGGCTGTGTGAGGTATCTGAGTGCTCCGTTTAGAAGAGATAGCCCCTCATCCACATTTATATTTCAAAAGCCAATCGAGAAATTTACAAAGGTGCAGCCAGTGTAAAAGTTCTCTGTGCCTCTCTCTTTATTGGGGCTACAGAGTTGAAGGACAGCTGTCTAATCACTGGACATTTGAAAGGAGTGGAGGATGACATGGGCTGATTAACCCTCTCTGTGCTGTATCCTAAACCGTTCACAGGCAGGTTAGTGACTGAAAAGGCTCAGCGAACATCGTCACGTAGACGCTGGTATAAAAGATCTGTTAGAGCCATGGCAATCCTTTTCAAATCCTCTGTTCAAATCCTTCCGAAGGCTTCCGTCTCACTTAGAATAAAGTCCTTACTCAGACTAGCCTGGCTCCTGCTCCGCCTCCCACCTCCTAGCGGCTCCTTGTTCACTCAGCTCTGGCTCCTTCGTGGCCCGTCTGGGGGGCCTCCTTCGTGGCTCTTCCTGTACCGCTCCGAGCTGCCCATTCAGGGCGTTTGCCCTTGTTACTTCCCTCTGTCCTGAATTTTCTTCCTCCCAGATAGGCGTGTGGCTTCTCCCCTAGCCTCACTGAGGTTTGGCTCAAGTGATTCCTACATAGGACACCCTCTGCCGACCATCCTGGGTGGAATCTCAGGCCTTGCCATTCTTTATCCTTTCACTCTGCTTACTTTTCTTCACATTTTTTATCAGTATTTGAGATCAGTTTGTGTTATCTGTTTGCTTATTATCTGTCTGTCTTACCGACATGTATAAGTATTGATAGGCAGAGGGCTTGACTTGCTCTGTTTTGTTTAAGCTGCATCCCCAGATTCTAGAACATTGCCTGACACATAAGAGGTACTTGGTAAGGATTTAGTGGGATAAATGAAGGCGTGATTCTTACACAATTTATGTCATCAAGCATTTCATAAGTGACTACGGAGTGCCATACAGTAAGTATTTGATGGGCGGGAGAAACATGCCATGCTAGAAAATCCCAGGAATAGAGTTAAAGACCTAGGAAACCAGAGCATAAAGTTAAAGATCTAAGAAACCAAGGGAGAGCTTCAGTGTGGGATTCAGTGAGGGTCCAGGCAGAAAAACATTCAAATAGCCATAACCATGTTGTGTAGACTCAAAAGTCTAATCATTGATTCTCAAATTGGCCTGCATTTGGAATCTCTCACTCCTACCCAGATCCGACCCCGAGATATCTTGACTTTACAGAGTTTGAGGACCTAGATCTGGAGAGTTTGAGGGCCTAGATCTCAGGCACAGCAGAACAATGAAAGACCTAATCGTCTTTTTTGTACGTTAGAACCAACTAGGAAGCTTTTAACATGCTCCACGAGCCAGTTGTACCCCAGACCAGTAAAGTCAGGGTATCTGGGGGCGGGATCTGGGTAGGAGTGAATGATTCCAAGTACAGACACATTTGGGAATCGATGCATTAGACGTTAATATTTAAAGTATGATCCCCACACTGGCAGCTCTGGGGATAGACAGCTTCAGGCTCCGTGTCTACCTACTGAATCAGTATCTGCCTCAGATGGGTTTTTTTTAATTTTTTAATTTTTTTTGAGACAGAGCCTCAAGCTGTCACCCTGGATAGAGTACTGTGGCGTCACAACTCACAGCAACCTCCAATTCCTGGGTTCAAGCAAGTCTCTTGCCTCTGCCTCCCAAGTAGCTGGGACTACAGGCGCCCGCCATAATGCCCGGCCATTTTTTTGTTTGCAGCCATCATTGTTGTTTGGCGGGCCCAGGCTGGATTCGAACCCGCCAGCTCAGGTGTACGTGGCTGGCATCTTAGCCCGTTGAGCCACAGGTGCTGAGCCGAATCTGCCTTAGATGATCATCTGCACAGTAGAATTTGAGAAGCAATGAGACAGGCCGCAAGGTCAGAGCTGGGCAGGAGATCTGGTCAAATCCTCAATTCCCTGAGTTGAATTAGAGGACCATAAATCTTCTATACTTTCTGACTTAGGAATAGATCTAGAACCTGAAGGTGGGGCTGGGAAGACTGTACAAATGGACACCAAACGGCCTAACCTCTGAGTGAAGAGAGGACAGTTCATAGAATAGAGAACCTGGCAGGGGTTGAATCCAGTTTGGGGCTACCATAGAAGAAAGGTTTGGAAATGTATGTTGCTTCTGGATTATAAAGGAGATGGTTGATAGTGATGGTGTTGGAGCAGGTGAGTGATACGATTAAATCCATATTTCTGAGCTCATATTGGCAAGATAGAAATTCTTGATGCTCTCTTGAAACAAAATTATAATATAAGGATAGCAGAAAAATGAGAATAAAGTTCCTCACTATTAATGTATGTTCACAAGTCTCATAAAATTAGGTTGTGTAGCTTATTATTTTAATCGTCCAAATATTTAAAACATCATCTAAAATTAGGAGAACATGTAGAAGTCAGCACAAGATGATTAGAAATAGTTTTGCTTGGTTAGCTCTGTTAAGATTCTGCTAAATTCTCGTCTTCGGAAATATAACTTTTTATTTCCACATCAATAGCATAGTTGACATGGTTTTTTGCCACTTCATAACCTTCTTTTTATAACTGCGGACTTTAAAGTGGTGACACACTTTACATATCTTTGCCAAGTATTGGTGTATTCAAAATTTCTAAGGCTGCTAATCAAGCCCCAGACATACCTTCACCTGCACATCACTTAATTAAATGAGTGTGATAGTTTCATTGTGAAGAGTTAAAACGTCTAGGAAAACTGAGACAGGAAGGAAACTTGAAGGTCATCTAAGGAATCTGATTTGTGAAGGAAATGGCCACTTTCCCTAATATTAAAGTGTTCTATTGTAGATGTCCTATCTTTTTCTTTTTTTAAATTGCAACAGGGCCTTAATCAATTATAATCTCTACGAGGTTGAGTCAGACTCTAGGGCTTAACATAGTTCTGGGCCCAGAGTAGGAGTTCCATAAGTATTCGTGGAATAAATGAATGAAAAATTATCAGCTGGGAGGAGTCTGGTTTGTCACTTTCACTTCTCTGGCTGGGAAGCTTGATTTCAGAGACCAGTGCTTGAACTTCCTCTCTCTCCACTAATTCTGTTTTTATTCCTCACGTACAGGTGGCTCCTACAGACACTCTCTCAATAAGTCACTTGCACCAAAATCCCTATCTCTGACGCTGCTTTTAGGAACCATATATATATGATCATTATGTATTCTATGTGTATATGTGATGTATAAAAATGTGCCTGTGTATGTATGCATAGAGTTCTCCAAAATTTTTACCTTCTCTTACAGTAGCACATTTACATTCTAATCCAGTGTAAGTATTAATAATAAAGTATTTATACCTCTGTATATTCATCCATCCATTCATTCATTCATTTAACAATAAATATTTATCTATTGCCTCTTATGTTCAAAGCATTGCTTTTATTTGATGGGGAAACAGTAGTGAATATGGAATTTACATTCATAATGCAAACTTAACTTTATCATGTGTTATGTAGGCTGGTACAGTCTACTTTATTCTAATCTGTTTTTAAAAATAATCTATTCTATACCTTTTTAAAAAATGCTATTCATGACCTGCTACATTGATTAAATAGTATGCTTCAGAGATGTAACCATTAGCTTGAAAATATTGCCTGATCGTGTCAGGTCTGATTTTATAAGCATCAGGATGTTTTTGTTAAAACCTTCAGGCCTTCACTGTGTCATAATATTTAATATTAAGTAAAAACGTATGTAACTGGCACATGTATAGTATTATTATCTTTCTCCTTGATGGCTTATATGGTTCAACCTTTATTCTTATGACTATTTCTTTTCAAAACACCCCTTTCATCTTCTTCAACTGGAAGTCTATAAATGAAGCTTTTGCCCTATGTGTAAACTGTCAAGGTCTCTAAGAGAAATGTGCGTTAAAGAAGTAGGAGTTAATGGTCACCCTTGCACTATAAATTCTATTGGCAGATACCCTACTAGCTGGTAGGTATATGGATGACTTTCTCCTTGAAAACTCTAATGAGACTTGGGAATAATATACAATCTGTGACTCAGGTACTAAACTCTAATGTAAGAGCTTTTGAATAATCTTAGAACTTTATCTAAAATAAATCACATTATTTCTTAGAGAAGTAAAGAAATCTAATATATATAGTTCGTATTTGTGAAGTAAAACAGCTTTAGTTTCTTTTTTAACCTAAAAAATCCATTCCCTTGTTTGAGAAGAGGGTGTGACATATATATGCCATTTGATTAATTTAGAAGTGAGAAAGTGCTGTTTTCCTGAATATTCTGTCTGGAGAAGGGTTAAAAAGGCCCGGGCTGAAGCAACCATGGATGGTGGGAAGGCGGCATCTTCTCCAGCACCATGAGTTTAAAGGCCAGTTCTACTGAGGAAATAGGTATCTCGGGGCTTGCTTATGAGGCTGTTTCCTTCTTTATAAAGTGGGATAATAATCTCAACTTCTTCACAGGTTGTTGTGAGGAAAACATGGTACCATATTTAATGACAGACTCACTGTCCCCCAGTTAGACTCTCAGGAAATGGTGATTTAAATCGATCAAGATTTATCAGGAGGAGACATCTAGTTAGCCTGGTGAGAGAAGTCATAGAACCATAAGAAGCCAGAGGAAGCATCAGCTCTGATTGCCTGAGACAGCCACTGGCGCTCACACATCCGAAGATGTCTCTGGGAGGCCGTCGGGGGAGCCCGTACATGGTGTCCCGGCTCTGAACATCGGCAAAACTCCACTGTGGGAGCTGCCTTCATGTAAGTCTTCTTGTTGACTTTATTCAATATCAATGTTATTTACCCAGCTACATCTCCACCTTTCCCATCAGGCTTACATCTCAATGACTTTGAGTGGCCTTAACAGTCCAATTCAACCTTAAAAAATAAAGAGATTTTTAAAAAATGTGATGTAGGACCAGGACCTGAAGGTGACATTGAAAAATACCATGAATCACTGCAACTAAGGCGATTGTCAGACTATACACTTGACTTGGCAAGAAACCAAAGGACACGCCCCACTGAAGGAGCTTCTCCTCAGCTGGCCAAAGATGGCGTCCAGCTGCTCAGGATGTAACCCCACAGGGCCAGGCCAGGAGGTTGAATCAGTACTGCATGGGAGCCAAGGTACCCAAACTGGGGCGCTTGGTGACAAGTAGCAGTGCAGGGGGGCCCTCAGTTCTTCATGCTCTGAATTTGCTTCCGCTGCGATGTGGCTGGATTTGTAGTTCCCATCCAGTCCAGCTCTCTGTCCTCCTGCTTCAAATTCGCCCTCACCTCTCAGCTTGCTTCTCCGCACAATCAAACAGTCCCATGGTGATTAGGGGAAAAGGTGTTTTCCCTTTCTGAGCTTCGGCTTCTTCATAGGGAAAGTGGAGGTAATACTAGTACATTGCAGGAGAGCTGTTGTGAGATTACAGAAAGTGCTGAAAATAAAGTGCTTAATGGAGCACCTGGCAGATAGTAAACTCTCAATAAATGATAAGCTATTATTATCATTATCCATAGCAGCTGCCAACAGCCCACCCCACCTCAGTGCCCAGCTCAATGCCAAGGAAACGCAGCTCAATTAGAGGCTTGTTTTCTCTCGGATTTACCCAAGAGGCAAAGCTAAACAACCATGCTGGCATGGGGAACCTTTTGGACAATGTCTACAATCCAGATTAAGGGGAAAGAGAAAAGCATTAAGGGCATCAAGTTGGTTGCAAAAATGGGATATATACATTGAAGTATGTGGATTTTTTCTTAATGGTCGTGCGCCTTTATACTTGCTAAAATATGGTTTCAGTTTTCTTGACTTGTGAACCCATTATCCATTTCTATAATAATAATAACAGTAAGAGTAATAATAACTAACATTTACTGAAAATTACTAAGGGCACTACACAAACCCTTTGAAGTGGGACGCATAGCTGGCTCGGCCTCACGATGATGGATAAAGTGTTGAAGCCAAAAGAAGCAGATCCGTCCCCTCCCCTTCCTGTAAGCTCCGTCTCCCACCTCCCCACCCACCCACGCCCTTCACCATTCTGGCGTTGGCAAGTGTGGGAAGCATCATTAAACTGTAACTGCCGCTGTTCTCCTGCTGGTAAAGTATCGGTACCAATGCTGCTATTCACACATGAGCAAATATTTATAAAATGCCTGCTCTGCAGCATTTGGGAAAGGACTGAACTAGAACCTTCCTTCATGGACCATCCAGTGCAGAGGCCTGGAGTGTCTCACGGACCCAGTCCCCTGGCCAGTTCACTTTGTCATAATGAAGAATTTTTTCAACTAGACTTCCTGTGTGTCAGTTTTTACTTTTTTTTTGGAGACACAGTCTCACTCTATGCCCTGAGATAGAGTGCTATGGCATCCTAGCTCACAGCAACCTCAAACTCTTGTGCTCAAACAATGTTGCCTCAGCTTCTGGAGTTACAGGTACCCACCACCATGCACGGCTAGTTTTTCTACTTTCAGTAAAGACAGAGTCTCCCTCTTGCTTAGGCTGGTCTCAAACTCCTGAGCTCAATCAATCCACCTGCTTTGGCCTTCCAGAGTGCTAGGATTAAATGCATGAGCTATATTGCCCAGCGCTACTTCTTTTTAAACTGAGATAGAGTCTCTGTCACCCAGGATAGAGTGCAGTGATGTCATCATATATCACTGCAGCCTCCAACTCCTGGGCGTAAGTCATCCTCCTGCCTCAGCCTCCTGAGAAGCTGGGAGTATAGGCATGTGCCACCGTGCCCAGCTACTTTTCTATTTTTTTTTGTAGAGATGAGTTTTCACTATTGCCCAGGCTGGTCTTGAACTCTTGGCCTCAAGCAATCCTCCCATCTTGGCCTTGCAAAGTGCTAGGATTATGGGCATAAGCCCAGCCAGTTTTTACATGGTTTAAGTAGTCCTCTTGTATATAGCTTATATGAAAGTGTAGCAGTTCATTAAAATAACAGTTCACTAATGGGTGGCAACACTACTAACTTAGTATTTGGTGTCATTTTTTGGTCTTTGATATTTACGAGGGAAGGTAAAAAGTGTAGAGTAACTCTAGGGAAGTACAGGTAGAAAAACCAGGTAGAAAGCAACTCATCACACGTGGGGCTTTGTGACAGTGTGTGAAACACACCAATGGCAGGATCAGGGAATGACCCACTCAGGTTTTCTTCACATATTTGTGTCTTCAGGACAACTGAACATACAAAGAAAAAACCACCCATGGGGGCAGTTCCTGACCCTCCCTGTTGGTATGGGACTGTTAATTAAGCTGCTGTTTTCAGGATCCCAGGTTTCTGTGGCCTAACACAATTTCTGATCACCCAGGAGATGTGTCGCGTCACTTGGGATCCTTATTGTGTCCTGGTGGAAAAATACAGCTGGGGTTGCTGCAGGCTAGTCAAATGAGAGAGTGGAAATTCCTCTTAACAGCTTTTAAAAATAAAGAACTTTTAACAGTGCCGAGTCCACAGTTCCACTTGTGCGAGGCGTGCCTTTGTGAGTGAGTGCCATTAGTTCTAAAGATGTTTACTGCAAAAAAAAAAAAAAAAAAAAGTTTCCGGGGCTGTGTGTTAGTGCAGACTTTTCTATGTAGGCGGTTTTGTTTTTCAACTTTCTAGGTAGAAATACCACAAAGGATGCAACCGTGAAACAAAGAAAAGGTAAACCGTTAATCCTTTGTTGAAGCACACTGGGACTGGCTCTCCTGAAGGGTGGGACAGCTTACACATCGGTCTTTACTGAAGAAGAAAAGGAGGCTCAACTCGGACGGCACCCTTTGGCAGCCCTGCAGTTTCTTTTCCGAAGTAAAATTCCAGTCCTTAAAGACTGGAGAAACTGACAGCTCTCCGGAAATAATAGAGGATCTGAATGAACTTTTCTTTGTTCATTAACACTAAGAAGGAAAGCATAGGAAAAAGAAAAACACCTATTCTCCTGATCACCCAATGTACAGTTTGGTAACCAAAGTCTATGTTGACAAATAGAGGCAAGGAAATGTAGAGGCGAGAGAGAGAGAGAAGAGTGTCTCCCACCAGTATTTCTGAGCTCTTTATGTTGTTATTAGTTTTCCTCCCGATAAGCATTCTGCTTCAACTCAAGCAATATATTACACCCAAGAATCTTTCTCATTTAACTCTCCCGTGTCTCGCTTTCTTTATCCTTTAAACGATGATGATGCTCGTTCTGCTTCATAGTGAGGGTGTTAGGATTAATCGTATATTACAGATAAAAATGTCTTCCACTCCCCCGGAAAGACACAAGTGTTCCTATTGTTGTCATTCTCACTATATTCTGCTCTCACCGCTTCTCAGCTTCTCAGCGTCTAGCCGAAGTAGGAGCTTCATGATGGATGGAAAATTATAGAGTTGCAAAAGAATTCAAAGATTGTCTAATTCAGTCTTTTCTTCTACACAGAATTGGGTAGTGGGGCTCGGAGGCGGTGCCGTCTGTCCCTGCTCCGTTCCCTCAGTGGTGAGTGGCTTTCAAGGCCATGCAGTCATTCTTCTCTGTTTATTTTCCTCATGGCTTGAACTATTTAAACTTGAACTCCAGTTTCTATTTTAAAGTATCTAAAATTGGTATCTCTGTCTGTGACCTGTGTGTTCTTCAATCTCACGCTTCTATGTGTTTTCACGACTTTAACAATTAGATAACCGTATTGGTTTTGTAGAGCTGCCTTGGTACGTACCACAGAGCGGGTGGCTTACAACAGCAGAGATGTATTCTCCCGCAGTTCTGGATGCCAGAAGCCTGAAATCAAGGCACTGCTTTCCCTTTGGAGTGTCTGGGAAAGAAGCCTTCCTCGCCTCTTCTCAGCTTCTGGTGGTGACAGGCCGTCTTGGCGGGCCTTGCCTTACATCTGTGTGGCCCTAATCGCTGACCCTCACTTGGTGTTATCCCCTGCGTGTGTCTGTGTCTCCGAGGCTCCCTTGCCGTAGAAAGACACGAGTTACTGGACTGAGGGCCCACCCTACTCCAGCATGACCTCATTTTCATTGGATTGCACCTGCAAAGACTTTGTTTCCAAGTAGTACCACATTCACAGGTGTCTGTGGTTAGACCTTCAGTGTGTCTTTTTCAGGGGTACAATTTTTTTTTGGTTTTTTTGAGACATAGTCTCACTATGTCGCCCTTGGTAGAGTGCCATGGTGTCACAGCTCAAGGACCTTCAAACTCCTGGGCTTAAGCAATTCTCTTGCCTCAGTCTCCCAAGTAGCTGGGACTATAGGCGCTCACAATAATACCCGGCTATTTTTTTTTGTTGTAGTTGTCATTGTTTGGCAGGCCCAGGCGGGGTTCGAACCTGCCAGCCTCAGTGTAAGTGGCCGGAGCCTTAGCTGCTGACATACAGGTGCCCCCCAGGGGCACAATTTAAACCACAACAATAACCTATTCATATTAAAATCAAAATGGCCCAAATCAACCTCATCATGGCCTTTTGCAATTGCCTACATTTCTGTCAATAGTTTCCTAATCTTGGAGTCTTCCAGTTTAGGAAAGTGACTATTTCTACATCTTCTCCTACACTTGTGCTTCATATTCAATGTCCTTTGGCTTGTTCTCTGAAATATCCACCAATTTCTTGCTCCTGCATCTACCTTGGCTCAGGCCTTCAATTCCACGTTATGGCGGTGGGTTCTAGGGTTGCCTTTTACTTATCCCTTTGTATTCAAAGATGGTGCAAGGGCCAGAGGCACCAGCACCAGCTATGAGCTGGGGGAGAAATAAAGAAATTTGGCTTTAATGGAGACCCGATTCTCATTCTGAGTCAGAATCTGCAATTTAATAAGATCATCAGGTGAAGCTCATTAAAGTTTGAAAACCCTGATATGGTTTAGTATAAAACTGATGACAACTTAATGTTTTCCCAAATGCCTATCAGGTGAAAAATGTTTACACTACCTTCAAATTCTGGCAATATCCAGATTCATTAAATGAATTAAATCATTTATGTAAGATGAAATATCATGTCAGAATAATAATAAAACTAACAATGATGTTGTCAAAGATCATTAAACAACCTGAAAAAACATGCATGATATATTAATTCAAAAATGTAGGTTTTAAGAGACCCATGGTACCGTATTTTCAGCATACAGTAGAACCTCCATAATTGACCGCCTGCCTGAAGTTGACCTAATTTTTCACAGACCATGCATGTACCACATGTCTGTATCAATTCAGCCTAGTTGCTTATGTTAACCATGATCAGTCCATTACAACCCCTTGGATGGTCAGCTTACAGAGGTTCTCCTGTGTATGTATGCACAAGGTGAGTGGTACAGTAGAAAATATTAACATTGGACATTTCTCATGCCATTATTTTCGATGATTCTTCTGTCATGATTTACTTCCTACAATAGACACATATTAGTTCTACAATAACAAGAAAAAAAAGTTATTGTTAAAATAATGCTATCTTCATAGCCAGGCATTATAGTGGGCGCCTATAGACCCAGCTACTCAGGAGGCTGAGGCAAGAGAATCATCTAAGCCCAGGAGCTGGAGGTTGCTGTGAGCTGTGACACCACAGCACTCTGCCAAGGGCGACATACTGAGACTCGGTCTCTAAAAAAAAAAATAATTCTAGCTTCTAACCTATCTGCCCAGACTTTTATCCCTTACATTTTAAGGCCATTTGCCATGTTGAGAATGGGATGGGACCTCACATGGTAATGGAAGAGGGAGTGCCCTGCATGCTTGCAAGTCACTAAAGGGAAAAAAGGAAATGTGTGAGGGCTCACCCGGGTCATAGACACCAGGGGAGCCATTGTGGATTCTCTGTATCGTGAAAATCTCTAGAGCAGGGAACGAGCAGGAAGGACAGAGCACCCAAAACCCATGGCACTCCCTCCTCTGTGCTTTTCCGACAGCATCTGCTCTTCCAGATGGCTAAAGATGGGAAAGTGCTTTGGCTTCTAGAAATCAGACATTCTCAGGAAAGACACAGCCACATTTACTGCAAAATCACCAAGGTAGAGGAAAAAAAGACACAACGCGTCTGTCCTACTTCTTTGAAGATTTTGATATAAAAACCTAGGGTACAACCTTGGCATTGCCATTGTTTCCAGGAGCCATTGTCGATTCTGGCAATGCTGGTACTTCCTCACCTTGGCATTGCCATTGTTTCCAAGACCCATTGTCGACTCTGGCGATGCTGGTACTTCCTCACACACGGAGGTCTCTCCCTTTCTATTCATAGACCAGCTCTGTCCGCTTCCATGTTCACAGGGAACATTTTCTGATTTCCCAGGGAATACTAATTTCTCTTTGCCCTAAGCTTATAATTTTGAATATCTGTTTATAAATACTACCACACAGTCCATAAGTTTTCCAGTTCTCATTCCTATCCTTCGGATTTTTCTCTTCATCTGAACAATATCTTTTTCACCTCTCTCATATCAATATAAAATGGATTGTTGGGTTACCGTGGGTATAAAATTTACTCTCATTAATCAGTTAATTAGAAACAGAGGATAGGCATACTGCATTTCTACTGTGCTACTTAACTTGGGTTCAGAAAAAAAAAATCACTGTTTTAGATGAGAACGTAGTAAGGAAACAATCAGAGGAGAGTGTTCCTAAACCTTCCATATTCATGTACAGATCACTTCATTCTTTGCCATGTTTGTGTATTGCCTCTGCTTTCGCTTACACATTATTTTTCTTTCAATTGAGTCTTTTACGTCACCTCAACCCAAAAAATAGAATCTACAAAACTATGTATTTCATATGCTAGTTATACATTTTCAATTTTGTATGAAAATGCGTGCTATTGAAGTGGACTGACTATAGTTATTTCCCGTGCCATCAATATTGCCTCTATAATTTGTTGAGAATTATTTCCATGGTGCAATACATTTCTGCTCTCAGAATCTGACTCTGTCTTTCAGAACCTTAAAGTACAGGATAAGGATATTAAGAGTAACAACCTATGTTTATTTTAAAGTACTATGCACTAGGTAAAGTTTTAAGTTCCTTAAATGCATTCATTTTATTAACTCCTCGAAACAAGTTACCATCCTCTTTTTTTCCAGATAGGGAAACTGAGGCACGGAGAAGTTAGGTCACTTGCTTAAGGTCATGTACTTAGAAAGCCAGGGTCAGGGTTTTGAACCCAGACGTTCTGACTACAGTGTCTGTCCTCTTAATTACCTCATACACTGCTTTTCTGGTTAAACCTGCTTTTATGAGTATTAAATGCAAAACAAAACGCTAACACACACCCCCTCATCTAGCACCAGACCTGATTTATAGAAACAACTCACACAATGTAATCACCTTCCTAGAAGACATAATTGATATATTTCACTTCATTCCTTCATAGGGATCACACATTGTTGTATTAATCTTCCAACCTCACGCTAGATAAGTCCAAGGCCTCTGTGAGGCAACTACTGAAACCTCAGAGGACTTTCCAGTGGGAGCAGAAGTGCATCTGATTTGAGGAATTGTACATTGATCCCTGACACAACAAAGGTGGTTTAAATTGACCTTCCTGAAAGTTTTCAGGTCCTGAAGACCAATTAGTTGCTATGGTGTCAGTGAGTGCAAATTGCTATAGGTTGTGGGTGAATAGGGAAATCTCCACCGGGTCAGTGCCCAGGGCAATGAGGTGCTAACGCCTGCAGGGGGGCTGAGGGCAGACTCCTGGCAAAAAGCCCCAACTGTGCTGGCTCATATGCTTCACCCATTTAGCTACCCGCTCACCCTCTGTGGGTAGAGCCAAGCTGCTGGTCTCAGCCTCTGCCTCCCCTCGTGGTCCAGATGAACCCCATTTTACGGACTATATTTCACTTTGCACATAGTATAGCAATTGAGATTAGGCAGAATTGCTTACTTTGTGGAATTTTGGATTATCAGTAAAACATCAAGACACGATTAATGAAGGATCCTTCCTCCCAGTCTTCATTTTAAGAGATTTAACTTTAGATTTAACAGAGAAGAAAATAGGTGAGTATCTCTGAGTGGAAATGTAGAAAGCAAGTCAACCTTAAAAAAAAAGAAAAAGTTCAGAACCCAACATAGACAGCCCTGTTAAAAGAAAAAAAGAAACCTCTCCAAATTAATGATGCACATGCTGTCACAATAAACAGAGATAAGTGAGATAATTAAAAGTATTTCTATTCGGTTAATAAGAGAAAGTGTCATAGTTGAGAATGATTACTGCGAACTTCTGCAAATAGCATAGAGCAAACACCTTGTCTTTGTAAAAACATAACTATATCCAACAATTGCAACATGTTTTATTCATATGGTGTTTATGTCTGGATATGTCCAAACTATTTGCTATGTGAACCGTCACACTTGATAGATCCAGGAGGGAATTTCTTGGTACAATGAACAAAAAGAGCTATTTTGTTTTTGTGCTCCCACCTCAGACCAAAGGGGCAGGTGGGGGAGGAACTGTCATAAAAATATGGTCACCTTTCTGCCTCAAAAATTGTGCTGGTGCCTGGGGAAGGATTCTCAGAATGTAAAAAATTTGGTGACATTACACGGGGAACTTTCTGTTCTTCCCTGTAAATGTCAATCTTGCTGAGATGGTAACTTCTGTGTGGCCTGGGAATGGTCTATCATGAGGAATGGCCAGGGAGTCAGGTCCGATAGACCCTCAACACTATTACATGAAGACTAAGAACTGATTTTTCTACTAAAACTTTACCATTTCACCTTGTTTCTAGATTCTCTGATACAGCTTACATAGCACGTCTATGTAACGTGCTATAATCCAAACTACCCTTGATGAAAAAGAAATCACTTAACGAATCTTTTTAATGATGTTTCATTCTCCCCGCCTTCCCCAGGTGGCAAAGACTGAGATGTACTCCTTATAATTGGAAAGGGAAAAAAGCAACATAACCTTCAACAATAAAGCTTTTCGTTATGTAGCTGTAAAAATTCAGCAATTGAAAATAAAAGAGGGTTATAATCAAGTAAAAGGTCTGCAGCCAACTGAGGTTATGACCCGGGGTGCTATGCCTTCCACATTTCAAGGGTAACATTAGGTCACCATCAGAAATAGTAGTGGGTGGAATTTTCTTGTTGTTCATTTTAGTTCAACTGACCCTGGCGAAGGGCTACGTACTGAAGTGTGTTTGTTTATGGAGGTAATTCCACAGGGAATATTTTAGATTATGTTACAGGAATGGTGCTTGCAACGGAAAAACGCCATTTAAGAAAACATTGACATAACATCTGAGCTCTGCTCCCTTTCTGGTACAACTGAGAAGTCACATTTGTTCTTGAAAAGGGAAAGGTTGTGTGTGTGTGTGTGTCCCGCACGAGTGTCGCACAGCATAGAAATCCACGGTTGTTCACTCGGATCCCAGAGGAGAGCAAGCACTCCGAAGTACAACAGGAAGTGGAAAACCGAGGCAGCTATTCTGAAATTTAAAATAGATGTAACAGAAGGGTTGGTACATGCTTCCCAAGAGAAGGAAGCACACAGTGGTGTTGCCCATTATCTTTCTTTTCTTTTGGGGGGGACAGAGTCGCTCTTTGTCACCCTGGGTAGAGTGCTATGGTGTCATAGCTCACAGCAACCTCCAAGTCTTGGGCTTAACTGATTCTCTTGCCTCAGCCTTCCAAGGAGCTGGGAATACAGGCACCAGCCGCAGTGCCCAGCTATTTTTAGAGGTGAGGTCTTACTCTTGCCCAGGTTGGGCTCGAGCCTGTGAGCTCAAGCAATCACCTGCCTTGGCCTCCCAGAGTGCTGGATACAGGCGTGAGCCACCACGTCCAGCCTGTCCATTATCTTCCTAAGAGTCATACAGAATGACCGCCATTGTGATGTTACATAGAGGCTGATGTTTACTGAACTTGCCCATGGAAGTGACTGTCTAGACTTTTTGAAAACTAGAATTGGATACTAATGAGCCTCAGGAAGTGAAAGGGCTCACCATGCTGAACATGTGAAGGTGGTAGTTTTTTCTCTCTCTCTTTGTTTTTTGAGATGGAGTCACTCTGTCACCCTGGGTAGAGTGCCTGGCATCATAGCTCACAGCAACCTCAAACTCCTGGGCTCAAGTCATCCTCTTGCTTCAGCCTCCCCAGTACCTAGAACTACAGGCACCTGCCACAACACCCAGCTAATTTTTCTACTTTTAGTAAAGATGGGGGTCTCGCTCTTGCTCAGGCTGGTCTTAAACTCCTGAGTTCAAGCAAGCTACCTTCCTTGACCTCCCAGAGTGCTAGGATTCCAGGTGTGAGCCACCATGCCCAGCCAGAATTAGTAACTTCATAACCTAGAGCACTTGAGACAAATTGACCTTAAGGAGTGAATAACTAGGAAAGTAGAATTTTTCTGAAACCCTTCCACTGTCACTGAGCTGAATGTGTATGCACAGTACCTAAAAAAAAAAGAAATTGAACTAATAGAGAACCAGGCCAGAAATAGTCTAACTTTGAAAAATTCCAAACGTGGTGGATGAACTCAGAGGTCAAGACCTGCCTATTGTTTGGGCGGCCTGGGCAGCTCCCTGAGGCCCTGTGCTTGATGCCTATTGGAGGGGAGCGCAGTAAGCATCGCACTGTATTCCTCCTTTCAGAACCCCAGGAAACTCCGTCTCAAAAGTTTCTGTGTCTGTGAGAGCCACCAAGAGTGTGGCTTCCTTTTACGTTCCATGATTTTACAGGCCCCACAGTCATGGAGGTGCCCTGGCTCCAAACACTTCCAGGGACAGCTCTGGAGGCAACTGTGGTACCAGTGACTAAGGCTGGCCTTGACACTGGGGGGGAGGGGGAAGTTTGAGAATGCTGGGGGTGAAGTGTAGGTGGATAGGAGGCTCGGTACCTGCGGCCTAAAGCTGGGTTGCCTTCCCGCCTTAACCAAGTAAAGGGTTGTCCGCAATAGAACCACTCTCTGATTAAACATTAATTTTTTTTTTTTTTTTTTTTTGTAGAGACAGAGTCTCATTTTATCGCCCTGGGTAGAGCGCCGTGGCGTCACACTGCTCACAGCAACCTCCAGCTCTTGGGCTTAAGTGATTCTCTTGCCTCAGCCTCCCTAGTAGCTCGGACTACAGGTGCCCGCCACAGCGCCCGGCTATTTTTTTGTTTTGCAGTTCGGCCGAGGCC